>JALJCO010002158.1:0-249567 GCA_023101725.1 Atherinomorus stipes | reverse complement strand
TGTAAATGAACAAACATTTGACATCATTCGTTACATTTGTAGCATTTTAAAGATTACTGGAGTTCATACCGCACGTAAATGGGTGGAACATAATCAACATCAGATGGGTCGGATGTAATTCTATCCTGCAACAGTAAAACATAAAAGAAATGATAAATTAATAAAAAAAAAAAAATGAAATTACAGCACTCAAAAATGAGAATCATTTGCAACTTACACACTGTTCAAGGCTGTTTGCTCCTTCTTCATCAATGAGTGGTGCTTGATCAGACAACTCCATCGATTTCAAGCTATACAGACACAATATAAATCCAATAAGCAAAAACGAAAAAAGCAGTATACTGTGGATTAGAAATCATACTAACTACTCATACAGATAAACATGTGGACAAATTTACCTTTCTTCAATGGCCCCACTTCTGCTGCCAGTGGTTTTACGCCAGCTATTTCAAAGTTGTCCCTGTTGACAAAATTTTGGAGTGAATATATTCTTATGGCCAAAAGACACATAACAGTGTGTTATAAATTAATCATTTATGGGACTGTAGTGTTTTATATCATACTGCATACACAGGCGTAGACTTTGTAAACAAATCCTCCTCAGTCAAGAGTGTGAATAATAAATTTGCTGATGACAAATGTCTTATGCGCACACTTTGATAATAAAGACTCTGGCATTATGTTCAACTTGGAAATTTTTTAAAGTGGGAAAATTCTCCAGAGCACTGTCCACGTGGGTGCCCTCATTGCCTTGTGCCAAGTTTTCACAAATTAAACTTTGCAAACTGGGACTGCTCCTGCTTTTCCAGGCAATGAGCAACATCACTGAGTTTTCAAAAGGCAGTAATCAATTACGGTTTTAATGACAATCAAAATTTTAAAACAGTATCACTTATCATTGTGAATTTTATCACGGTTAATCATTTTGCCAGTAATCGTTACATCCATGGTTTGCATACATCTATATTACTACCCTGGTGCAAGGTGTATTGCTATTCTGCTTCAAATTATTATTATGTCTGTGCCAAAAGGGACTGGTCCAACATGCCTTCTTCATTACCGCCAAGTAACAGACATCTACAGTGATGAAGTGTTTTGAGTTAGACAAGACATTCATCTGTGCATTCCTGCTCAACTCCTATGACCCCCCCCCCCCCCCCCCCCCACACACACACACAAAACAACCAACCTCGCACACTCAACTCACCTGCACATAATTAAATTTTTCCTACACAACCAGCACCCACCCCCACCCTCCCTGTACACACACCCTAGTACCTTCTCTTCAGTTCCCAGTTCACACTCACACACACCCGCACACCTCACTGGTCACACTTGTCCTTGCTCAGGATAAGCCGAGTTGCCAACCCGATTTTACATGTTTCACAAAGTAACTGTATGCATGTTACAAATAAACATCCTTGTCTGGGTATTTGATTATTTATTACATTTCTGACAGTATATTTTGAACGAAGACAAAACAGTACCTGTCTGATTTCCCCGTAGAGACTGTCATTGGTGGCAACCCTGATTTCAGAGGAGTGGATGTTGATGGTCCCTCTCCTTTAGCCGTTCTAGTTTTTGTATAGCTGTAAAGAAATGACACGTCAGGGTGTGATAACACATTTTCAAGTGTTTCCTTTTTCTATTTACAAAAGAGTGCGGTCGTAAACTTGAATCCGACAGCAGAAGTGTAGAAACACGCTCTGGTTCACAAAAGATGAGGGTTTTTTTTTTTTCCTTTCACGAAAGAGTGAAGAGGGCACATTAGCCTTTCCACTGAGGGGTCGGTGGTCACGGCGTGGGACAAAAGGTTGTGTGAAGGAAAAACTGGAGCAATCGAAAATGATTAACACATTTATTTTGTGCTACACACACAACAAGTCTTTTCTAGAGATCTTGGTTCTCCCTCCCACAGTGAGATTATTATGCACTTCAATAGAAACATTGCTGTAAATTTACAAACGAATGAAAGGCTACAGAACAGCTTACACTTGGGCACTAAACGTGACAATTTACGAACGCACCCATGATCACTTCAACACGTAAATGCGCTAGCTTACTAGCTTTCGTTTTAGGCTAACATGCTATCGCCAACCCTAAAAGAATGTATTCTCAGACATACTACCAGTAATGGTGAATTGAAAACAACACAGGGCCATTTTCAATTGTCAGTGTTATCTTGTCTTACCTTTTCAGTAGAAAGAAAGCCATTTCAGGGTCCCTTTTTATTCCCAACGCGGCTCTGAGCTCCCTCCAGACTTAAATGCGTATCCGATGTTGACCCTTGTCTTCGCCCGGCGCCGGTCGCTCTCAAGCTTTGATCTTTTAACGGCACTTGACAAGTTTTTTTTTTACTTTTTTCACCTTACGTGGAGTTGCCATTGGTGTCTGAGTTGAGCTGGATGCCGGTCGCTTCTTAGTATCCACAAAATCCATCTTCAATATAGCGCTTCAATTGTTTCCTTGTTTCCTCCTATTTAACGTGAGCGCGCTTGACGTCACTTCCGCAGAAACAGCGCGGGAACTTCAGACCCGAAGTACATTCATGAAAATAGGCTACAGGCTTATAGATGTATCGGCGCTGAACTACTGATGTGCCAGTCTGCTCATCAAACAATGTTTTAGTCGTAAAGGGTCAAATAAAAAGGCTAATATAAAGATATTTTTCGGTAAAAACTTGCAAAATGCCTCTTTAAAGGTGCGCCAACTAACCTCAAGGCACGTACAATTCAATTGTGCTTCATGGTGTTGAAAAAAAGAAGCCTAGCCTACCATTTAAACACCAATAAATCACTCTCATAATGTTTTCTGTCAGGGAGAATAAGTCCCGTTGATGTTGAATGAGGGCTTTTTCATTTTGCAGCCCTTTTACATGTGCAAATCAAAACCATGACATCTTAATGGAATTCCACTCCATGAGAATGAAGTAAAAGGTAGAATATAAGAAGGGGTTTTGGACATTTATACAGATTTTAAGTAACATATCTTACCTGAATTCAGTCTTTTGCTGAAGAAATGAAAAGACATTGTGAAAGTAAATATCGCTTGAGAAACAAAGACATTTAGGAGTTTTAGGTCAGACTCAATTGACCTCAGCTGACCTATACTAAACTGAAATAGCACTGATACATAAATATTTTTGTGTGTTGTTAGTGTCTCTAGATGCTATAAATACTTTGTTGGACTGTATCTGTGGGCCCATATGTCCCCTTTTGAGCTTGTGTGTGTTTGTTGTTCTATATTAAAACAGCCTGCTATCATGTCAGCATGTGGCTCAGGATGACAAATCTCCTCTCACTATCTACAGCCATGCAGCTCTCCACTGCATGGCTGGGGCCATGCTTCCCAGCCTCTCTGACACACAGGCAAGCATCCTGCCTGCTAAACTATCCCTGCTCCACAAATGGAGTTCTCATTTTCAAGGGGAACGGCTGCATGGCATAACGCACTTTGTCTTGGGAATTACTTTTTCTCTGCCTGTGTGGCGTTCTGGGATGGACATGGCTGGCTGGCTCTAGGGGAGACAGATGGAGGCCGCTGGCTAGCCTGACACATGTTGAGCGGCTGTTGATGAGTCAGTGAAGAGGGGTGGGTGAGAAAGAGGGCTCCAGCTCTCCCTCTATGTGATGTATTGATGAGGGTGGCTAGAATCGGAGGATAGAGGCCCCTCTTGGTCTGAGATCTGTTGTACTCAGACTCTTACATAGTTTCACAAAGCTGTACAAAAAAAGTTTCATTGCCTATACTGCAACATGATTCTTCACAACTACGAAAAAAACTGACACTTCAGCACATCATAAACCTTTGTCTTGTCATAATGAAAATACAGTGGGGCAAAAAAGTATTTAGTCAGCCACCAATTGTACAAGTTCTCCCACTAAAACAGGTCAGGAGGGCACCATGAACATAGTATAACTTCAAATTGGAAAAACAGTGGACAACAGAGTAAACTTGTCAGGAGTGGGGTTGAGGAGCCGCCTCTCATTTACAATCACTTAATTTTAACACAAAATCACCCCGTAATTCATTGTATCAAATATCCAGTGCATGAAACCTAATCCAAATGGACAAATTAATGTTTTGACAAACATTTTCTCTTTTCAAATTCAATTCAAATTCAAATTCACTTTATTTATCTGTTAGGAACTTCATTTGCAAAGAGAAGCGTAGCTAGCAGGCACAATCATACATGCACTTCATGTATGATTGGTTTTACTCTTAAAGCCAAGTCACATCTGTTTAACACCATTTGGAAATAAATAAAAGAATAAAAATAAGAATTCCTGTCATATGGCAACACAAAACAGCAGAAATAACACAGCTTCCACAGTGACAGCTAACTGTACATGCACACAGAAGTGGTACATACTTGCCTAATTACTTTCCAAAGCGCTTGTACTGACAATCCAAATGTGTCATGCGTGATCTACCCTCACCCACTAAATAGTTCAATATGCAGTTTTTCTGACACCACTGGCAGGTGATCTCATTATGGCTGTCTTCCCCTCACTGTGCAGCAGAAACAGCTCACTAAAAGACAATTGAGAAAATTCTTCTACAACATTGCAAAAACAAGTGACAAAGCAGCAACCCAGAAACTAGAAGTCTGATTGGGTCTTGTCCACAAGGCCACCAGGCAGGGCTGATGCTGTGTTGTCAGATTGATGTTTGTAGCCATGACCTTTACTGATCTTTAAAATGATCTGTTATAACCAAGTAAAGCCTTTGTAAATGAGTCTCAAGTCAGTTTCTGGGTTTTATTCTAAAACCTGTTGATCAGGGAGAAGGCAGTCCAGCATTTCTGGTGTAATGACTCAAAGGATCTTCTCTCGGTCCCATCACTTACAGTACGTGACAAAAGGTGAAGTTCTCATCACCGCAAACAGTTCTGAGTAATCACGTCATCAGCTTTTTCTGCATTGTTCTTTTATCACTGGCCTGGTTCTTTGTTATTCTCAGGGTGAGAACTTTGATCACGGATGTAGTTTTTTTGGGGGGGGGGGCAGGGAACATGTTCCCTGCACTTTTTCAAAGGGCCGTTTTGGTCCCCTGCACTTTTTTACTGTCCGAAACAATTTTTTCCGACCAGTCTTTACACGCAGCATGAGCGCACGCATGCTAGCGCACGCATGCTAGCACACGCATGCTAGTGCACGCATGCTAGCACTGGTAGAGGATCACAGCCGGGAGAGAGCAGAGCTGCTGAACGGTGTGTAACAGGAAAGTTCAGCAAACCAGTCAGAGCCAGCAAAAAACGTCATACAGGGGTTTTTCCCCCCAAACAAACCGTGTCAGTAGAAGCCGTTCCATGCAGATAATGTTAGCCAAATAATGTTAACAAGAATACTGTTGTTTTTATCCCTTTAATTCATGCTAGGAATAAGCCAATCCTCCATCATTTCTGCAGACGACTTGTGCTCATTATTGCTTCCTTATATTTAAAATAAATCTTATTGCCACATTGTTTGGAGCCGATCAGGCCCTGACCTACTGCTGATAAATATAATGTAAGGGAAAAATATAATATACAAAGAGGATTTTATACTGTACATCCAAACTCATGATAGTTGTGAAACTACATATTTATCCCTGTGTATATATAAATTTATGATTGTTGCACCACAAATTGTCATGAAATGTGGTCCAAAATACCTACAAGTGCAGAAGTATTTTTGAACATTACAGAAAACACCTGATTGCAGTGATTGCCTCAAAGTGTTGCACAATAAAGTTTTAGTTCAGGAGCCCCATCATGCTTGTTTACTTCTTTTAATTTTTGTGTGTTTGTTTTTAAAATTTCTTTCAAACCACAATTCAAAATCAATGTCATGACTTTCATATAATTTCTATTTATTATTACTTTTGTCAATTTCAACTTATTTTACTAACAACTGATTTTTTTTCTCTTCTTTAATTTTAGGGTATGAATAATTTTGAGGACGACTGTCGATATTTTGTCAGATGAAAGAAGCAAACTGGACAGGTGGACATGTTTCCTGCACTCTTACTGTCCAAAACCAAATATACTGAGCTGTATTTAAATGTATCATGCTAATGTTAGTGGATGTGTATCACAGACGGAGAGAGCAGAACTGTGCTAAACGATGTGTGTCAGTAAAGTTCTGAAAAAACAGTCAGAACCAGCAAAATACCTCACACAGTATTTTCCCCAGACAAACCATGTAAGTAGATGCTGTTCCATGCAGATAATGTTAGCTATATAATGGCCCCGGTCACATAATGTTTTAATTAGATCGTTTGAAATTAAATTATTCTCCTCATGTTTACATGGAAAAAATTAATTCTGAATTCAGGCTTACATGGAAAACATGTTTATTTAATTCCGCTTTAGACATGCATGTCCATTTTTTTTAATACTAATGGGTGATGAAGCGTTAAATACCAAAAATAACGTTTCCACCCACGTTTCTCTCCGTTGCCTTGAACAGGCTGTGTGCTGCAAAATGCGCTGCAATTGGGTGTCCGAATTTCCCGCGCTGCCCTGCAGACGTGACGTCAAATGATGCTGCATCCGCAGTTCTGATACAGGAAGAAGAGGCAAGATTAGTAAACCAAACTCGCGACTGCCACTTTTTTGGCTGATTTTGCTGATGGCAGAAGAGTCCATAACTATCGCTTACAGTGTTTGAATTTAACGCGACCGTCTTCTTCTTCAAGCAGAATTTACTTTTATTTGGAATTAAAGAGGAATTCAAACTCTGTAAACAGGGTCAATGACTAGTTAACACAGGCCAATATATCATGTTCATACTTTTGCCCCCCCTCGCCCACCTTTGAAATCAAAATTTCGTCCTTCATGATTACAACAGTCCTTCCAAGTGCCATCATTTGTACAGAGTAGAAAGTATTGTTCACAAAATATCTAAGTAAAACATAACATATGAACTGAGAATAAGATGAACTCCAACACCTACGTATCACATTCTGATGCCTTCCCTCTTCAGTACAGTTAGTAAGTAGACATAAGTACAGTAAAAATTTGGCTCTGGCACCATCTAATTGTGTAAATAAAGGAGATAGCTAAAAGTGGACATTCTGGCAGTAAGCAGCACAGATAATGGTGCAGAATCTCACATGGGAAGCCAAAACGCCCAGATTTCCGCCAAGGCATGAACATCACTCTCAGAAAAATAAAATCTTCATTTTCCTACAAGTTTGTTTTTTATTACCCCAAATTAGTGTTTATATTTCAATATAGGGCACAAACACTTTGAAAAGGGTGAATTTGTAATAAACAAAACTTATGTACTGTATGTGCTGATGGTTTAAAGGTAGAATCCAGAGTTTTTCCCCATTTCTGTTTGTAAACACTATTCAAACTGAGTGCCCCTCCCCTCAGGCTAGTGGCTGCATCGCTCTTCAGCCCAAGCCTCTCCTTCAAAGCTTGGAAGTGGGTCAAAGGCGAACCAATATCGACCCTGGTTTTTGAGTCTAAAGCAGATTCACAGCAGACTTCCTTTTTTTCACTGCTTCTGACATTTTTTTTTTGAGATTTCGAGTGAAACTGGTGTCCGTTCTAGTCAATGAGTGTATCCCCACAGAGTGCTATGCCCTTAGCTCTGTCATTGTCTAGAGATGAATACACAAATCTCCATCCAGAAACATCCCATATAGACCAAAAACAAAGGGAAAAATGACATACAGCCAGGGGGAGAGGGAGTTTCAAACAAACTCACTGCCACACGATAGTAGAGGCCCAAAGGTGCAGATTGAGATGAATTTCACTTGGAAAAGTCTAGCGTTTATTTTCAGGGGGAAAACCAGATTCTACCTTTAACTGTCAGGGGTCTCTGTGGTACCGTATACTTCCAACTCTCTAACAGAGTCTGGGTTGAGCACATCCAGCTCCATAACAGGGTGGTCCATCTTATTTCGGCGATCACAGTCTGATCATCAG
Organism: Atherinomorus stipes; assembly: GCA_023101725.1. Classification (NCBI taxonomy): domain Eukaryota; kingdom Metazoa; phylum Chordata; class Actinopteri; order Atheriniformes; family Atherinidae; genus Atherinomorus; species Atherinomorus stipes. The sequence goes on along the minus strand of JALJCO010002158.1, from coordinate 241,646 downwards.
TATCTATCCATGTGAGTCTCGAGGCAGTGTTACACCAAAATCTGTTACCCTTCAGAATGTGTGACTGTTCCAGGGCGATGTCATAAAGTAGGCATGCAAACATGTTGATTGATCTAAAGCTTTGGTGGTTCATTGCAGTCAGCTGTTTTACTTTTGTGTGGGAAATTACCCAGCCAGCACTGTGGGGCCCATAAGGGTTAAATTTTGGCTGCATATGAGGGACCCAAATGGGTTTGTCCATGGTTTCCATGATGGCCCCACCTGTGTTTGCCCATATAGCCTATAGGCATGGGCTTAAACTGGGCAAATTTGCAGATCTCATAGTTTAAGTTACATGAGCCCCATATGTGGAAGCCCACATGGGAAAACACAGGTTGGGCCACCATGGAAACAGTGGACAATCCCACTTGGGTCCCTTATATACAGCCAAAATCTAACCCATACGGGCCCCACATGGAAATGCTGGCTGGGTAGACACATAAAAAAAAAATAGTATTTAACACCAAATTAGTTTCTATTGTGGTGATTCAGCTTACAGTTGTGCTTGAAAGTTTACAAACTGTACCCTTCCATTAAAGACAGACAAAAAATCAGCTGCCAGTGAAATAAGTTGAAATTGATAAAAGTAATAATATAAATTTTATGAACAACATGACATTGAGTTTAAATTGTGGTTCAACATAAAAATTAAAAACAAACAAAAAAATAAAACAAAGTAAACAAGCATGATGGGGCTCCTGAGCAAAAATTTTTACAACCCTTACACGCAATCAAGGCAAGTCAATAAGCCCCCACCGATTAACCTAAAGCTAGCAGGCATTGTCGGGCGTCCCCCTTTAACCCTTTTTTTTTTTTCCTTTTTTTCTCCCCTTTTCCTCTTTTTTCCCCCCCCCTTTCTCTTTTCCCCCCCCCCCCCCCTCCTTCCCCCCCCCCCTGCTGAAGACAGAACAGTTAACCTCCAGCTGAACCAGAAAAACCGCTCCTGCTGCTGCTGGGCGGCTCTGAAATGGGAAACTCCCTTACTCCAGATCATGAGGTGAGAATTCTCTAGAGAAAATGAGGAAAATGATCAGGAGACTTGGAGTCTGGTAGGTAGAGGTCCCCAGACAAAAGCCTGAAGCTGCTCGGAGTGTTTAATATCACCGCCGGTGACATCCACTCACCGGCTGGACCGGTCCGTAGCATCAGTCCGTACCGGACATCAGTATGTAGCTCTCCTCTTTTCCTTTTGAACCGCTTGTTAAACACACGCTAAACGGCGACACTCATAAATCCTCCCCACAGCCTGATGAGCAGAAGAACTCTGGAGCAGGTTGATGTGAAATGACCGTCATAAAAACTTTCTAACCGGACTCCCAGTTTCCCACGGCGGGGTCCGGTTCTACCAAACACCGCCCGCTCCCTCATCATCCTGCAGCCTGGATGCTTTGCATCTTTTCCATCGTATCCCTGTCTCGTGATAGCATTTATTTTATTTTACATTAAACCACCGGTTACTACCGTAAGCTTAGTTAGCGTACCCGCTGGTTACTACAGTTAGCTTAGTTAGCGTACCTGCTGGTTACTACCGTTAGCTTAGTTAGCCTACCTGCTGTCATTCCAGACGCTCCCGTGTCTCCGCCCGGCTTTCCTACAGGGACAGCACCGCCTCCAAAACGTCCACCTCCCGGTACAATAATCCATACATGTAAAGCCAAGCATACACTGTGTGATTTTTGGCAGCTTTGAGCCGATTTTCCAGTCGTGCGACAAGTTTGGTGAATGGGCCAACTCTTGGCCAAATCGTGTGCTGTGCGTCGTGCAGTATACTAGGGGTCACGAGAGGCGATTGGCACCTCAAGACGAGCTCACGATCAGAAATCGTGAGTCGCAAGAAAATCAAACCTGTTTGATATATTGTGATATTATGAGTAAATAGCATGTTGAAGCGGCGCCACGACCGGACTGAGAACTCTTTCCTCTGAGATTTTCATGTTTCGCATGCGCAAAACAAAAACTGAAGTAAACCAGAGGCAGCATGGCCACCCGGCTTGTCATTTGGATGGAGATCTCGTTGTAGAACCGGCAGACTGTACAGCCCACGTCTGCTCAGACAATTCCTTGCCCACACAGGCGATGTCGTCGCCTTTTATTTTTGGCGAATTCTTCACAAAGAAGAGCGCAAATCGCCAAGGCAGCGCAGTTTTTTTTGGTGATAGCATAATGTTGCGGCTGCTGTTGTTGTTGCTGTTATTTTCTTCTTCTTCTTCTTCTTCTTCTCCGTTTTCTTCTTCTTCTACTACTAGCTGTATTCATTGCGTTGCATGTCGCATGTTGGATTCTTCAAGACCCCAACGTGTCTTTGAGGACGCACAGTGTCAGTTCGTACAGTATGAGGACAGACATCGCAAGCTGTGAACTTTTGAACTCTGCGACTGATTCTAACAATTTGAGTTGGATCTGCGCGCAACTATCAAAAAAATCGCACAGTGTATCCCAGGCTTAATCCAAATTGTTATAAAAATTCCTCCACGCATGATCTGATCCATGTGGACCTTCTGACAGCAGACAGCCCTCAGCATCGCTGAACTTCAGCCACTCCTACAGGTGCTGCCACCCCCCCCTCCTGACACTAGGACTGGCATCTCGTCCTCTCTCCTCAGTCACACGGTGTAACGGCTGGAAAGCATCGGTACAGGATCTGGACGCTGAACTGGCCTCCCAGCTTCGCTTTCCATCATATTAATCTTCTAAAACATGTTCCAGCTTTTTAATTATAGTGCAGCGTAGCTGGTTATTCCTACTGATTTAATGCAGAGTCAGAGGGGAAACCAACCCGGTGACGTCAGAGCTTAGAATACTGCAAGATGGCGGCGCCCTTGTCCTAAAAACGTCGCAACATTTTTCTTTTATATGCTTATATTTTTCGCTTTGGTATATAATTATTGATAAGACCAGGACTCAGTCTAGTAAATAAAGCTAGGTTGGTTGAGCGTTGCATTTCCACTTTAAGCAAGTGTTAATTTATTTTTAGCAATGACAGGCTCTATTTAATCAAAGCATTGTGGACCCTTGTGCTCTCCTGTATCCGCCCCCCGTAGGGGTCAGGGACACAGGGTTAGGAACCACTGTTATAGTTCAAGCTGTGCTCATACCTTTACAACACAAGTGTCTTCAATATATCTGCAAGCATGTAAGCAACATAAAGTGACACTGCTGTGTGAGAGAGAACTGGACTAGTTTTGCTAGTAATTATATAAAATGATTATAATAATTCAAATTTATTATAAAAACATTGGAAAATAAGGCAGATTGTTTACTGAGTTTGACATAAGGAATGATTGCACAAATTTTTTTGTAATATGTAAATGCCTGTGTTCTCACAACAGATTAAGATATCCACTGGGCAAATGCTAAGTAAAGGATGTGCATCTGGTGTCTCCTGATACATTATAGACCATGGCAATGAGAGAGAAACTTGGGCTGCCTTAGGCAATGAAACAAGAGTGGCAGTAGGCATGAGGGTCAAACTGAATAATTCAATCGCTGGATCAGAGTACATTTTCATATTCATATTTTCATGGCACATTTATCTGAGCGACTCCCTCTTCCTCTTCCTGACTGCATCTTTCTTTTTAGACCCCATAAATATCTGAATCGGCTAATGACTCCTCGTGAGGAATTAAAAAGGCATCATTAGCTGGCACCTGAAGGTTGGGTCTGATGCACAGTCAATGCTGATTAGGAAAACAGTCTCAAGGGGTGATGTGTAACAGCAGAGTCATATGTAATGAGGATGCCATGCATACAACATTTCCATTTTCACTACTGTTATTTATTTCTTTGTAAATAGAAATTTGTGGTTAATTCATTTTACATATTACCAGTTCAAAGTGTGAACTGCTGGGATTTTGGATGATCCCAGTCGTTCTACAAAATGCCATTATGACAGATTAGATGGTAATAAAGTGTTGGGTAAAGTGTGTCTATGCAGAAATGAATTGTTGCTGAATTTTATAGCGTACTAGGCTATGCAGGAATGAATGCCAAAATCATCTTTAGGAACTCCCAGCTCCAAGAAAATCTCTGCAGCAGCTGTGCAGAACTTGGAGCGAGTTTGTGTAGGAGCACCAGCCAGCAAGGCAGGTGGAACAAGGTGGTCCACAGCAGGTGGAACATAGTTCCATAGTTCAAAAATGTAGCGGACTCTTAAAAGGAAAGAGGTGCCAGGGAGGAAGAAGCTGCAATAAAAACAAAACCTCCAACATGTGCAACAGATACGAGTTATGCCAGGACTAGATAAGATTTGTAAATAGTTGTAAAAACCTCACTGAAAATATCTCATTACTAACTTTTTGTGTGATCTATATCACACAAAAAGCCCCCCCCCCCCCCCCCCCCCCCAAGTGTGTCCATAAAGTCTGTACAATTGATTTTTTTGTTTGTTTGTTTGTTTGAACAGGCAGTAGATAAGATATCTGGAGTGTATTGTGCAAGTTTAAATGTTAAAACTAGGGTTGGCAATGTTGGAAAAATGGTTTGAGCAAGCGACAGTTTAAAAAAACACACCACCCGAAACCACACCTTCAGAGCGCAGGGACGTGTGCGCTGATGTTTTACGAGCAGGTTAACAATAACAGCCGAGTGGATAGCTCGTTAGCTTGATAGTAAACAGCTTTTTAATCCACTCAACTCCAACTCCTTCTGCAGTGTAAAAAGTCCACTCTGCAAACATCAACGCCTCTGAGACTTAATCCTTATCTGTTGTTTTGTTTTTTTGGCACAGCAGCAGTTAGCAGTCCGTTAGCTATTTGATTGCAGTGAGCAGCGCACAGGGGGGTCACGTGGGGGAGGGAGAGAGAGGAGGGAGAGAGGGGAGGGACAGAGACGAGACATCAAGACATCAATTTGTTCTTTCTATCTGTTGCAATTGACCAATTCCTGCCTTTCGGTGCGAATGGCAGGGGTTGGTCAGAGTTTTTACAGAACTACAGCTCTCACGGAAGTCTGACTTTTTTCCTTCCTTTTTATGAATACATTATGTATTGACTCCTGTCAGGATGGAAGGACCATTTCACCCAGTATAACAAAAAGTGTTTCTGAGCAGGATTACCAACTCTGGCTTTAAAAACTCTTCTTTTCTTTCCTCCGCATGCTTTTACAATTGCCTGATGTGTAGAATGAGCTGAGCTTTCTTCACTGCGGTGGTCTCTAATACTGTTTCAGCATGCTCAATGCGAGAGTTTCTGGTTCGAATCCTCAAGGGGGCGCATGTGGGGGAGATGAGCTGTACGTTCTCGTTTGCCTGGCGGCGCTGCAGTTGTGTATTCCGCCTCCAATAGCTCATGTTGAGACAACACTGATGACTGCTGCTAAAAGATGGAGAACAAGTGCCTCTTAAACCCCAACTCACACTCCAGTAAGACGAAGAAAAGTTTTGTCTTGTGGGACAAAGAGAGCCAAACTGGAGTCTGACCGGCGCTGGAGTAAGATGGGAGTAAACAGCCGAGCAGCTTTATTTTTTCCTCTCTTTTCTTTAATTGGAGCGAGCTCTGATCCACTCTGGGAATAAAACAGGACCCACCGTTGGTTTTCTTCTTGGTAACAAGGTAAATGTAATGAATGACAGAAATAAAAATGCATAATATTGCCATGCTAAGATTTTAGCATGTAAATGTAGCAGTATGACAACCATGCGACTGTTCCCAGGGAAGAGATACACTCTGACCACGTTACATTTAGTTGATGCAGTAATTTCATAAGGTATTCATGGTCTCAGCCTCTGAACTTGGATATTTGAACTACGAGCCAGCGTTAGCCTGTTGCTACCGTTAGCATGCAGTTCATCAGTTTACTCAACAATTAACAGTAAACAACTTGCAGATTTATAACTGTTACTTCAGTGGACATCATGTATCTAACTCTGGGCTCAGACTGAGTGCAACACGGGTTAAAAACCAATGCAGTCGAAGCAGCTCATGCGTGTGCACAACATTAACGTCACTTCCACTTGTTGCCAGAAGGGGCACGCGTCTATAAAAAAGCTGGAACTTGCAATGTACTCCTTTAATCAGATTTGTTTTATTGTTATCAGTGTTTGTCAAACTTTAAAAAAAAAACCTCATTGTTACATCCCAGCTCTGCTAGGGTGTAGAAAATACAACAAAAGACTGGTTTCATGTGGAATGGTGGAGTAAAGATGTTTTATTGTTGAGGGGGTAAATTAAGACATAAACACAAAACCTAAAAAAGGACATGGAGTTAGCGTTGCTGCTCAAAGGAATGAAATCAAAGACAAAGCCTAAACTAAAGACATATCTTGAGTCTCATTCTTTTGCTTCCTCTTGCTCTTTTCCTCTCTTCCTCCAGTCATGTTTCCTCGCATTTCTTGGCTGAATCCTCCATGATGCGTGTTCAAAACACCCGCTGTGTTCATATCTGGTTCATATCCGTTTGCTAGTACATGATGCGTACGCACTCAATAGTCGGCTGCAATGTCACAGCCCTGTCCTGGATGGAAAACTTACATACTGCTGTTTCTGAGCCTCAGGACGCCTCAGTGATGGCTAGAAAATGTTCATAATGAATGTTAGTGTGCCATCAAAATGAGTCAGAAATGCAGACTTTTAAGGTCTAAAAGTTATGTTGTGTGTCTCTAAAGAGAACCTGGCAACTAAATCTATCAACCAAAAGAGACACATGGAAAGCAAAACCAAAAAAACAAAGTTACCCAAACTAAAGTCACCAAAAACCACAAAAAGACCAACTAAGAAGACTGTTCCCAGGCCAAACAGTTGCCCCTCACTAAGATGTGTCGGGCTCTTTTGTATCTCCCAGCCAGCAGCTCCTTTGTGATTTATCAGTCGTTAGGAGGGAGGAGATGAAGGTGGTGTGGTGCCATCCAGGCCAATCAGACAGGAGGGGTGAAGCAGGAGGGTTTGCATGAAAAATGAAACACAGATGTAGTTATTAACTAGGTGGCCGTAACATCATTTAATACACCTTTATATGGGCACCAGTAGTTTCATGACACACATCAAGATGGTACTTGATTACTTGCCATGTTTGCTGTATCAGCACTCAGGAATAAATAGGATATTAAATAATACAATACCCAAGACAGAAAATGTGTTTGCAAATAATGACACATTTTTTTCTAGTTTTTTTAAAGAAAAAAAAAAATCCCTTTTGATTGATACATGCAGAAGCTGCGTTCAGCTTCTATGCTCCACATATCTGGAACAAACTCCCAGAAAACCTCAGATCAGCTGAAACACTTAAGCCCAATCCCAATTCTCTTTTTCCCCCTACCCCTTACCCCTCCCCCTTTAGCCCTTCCAAATTTAAACGAAGCTACAAGGGGTAGGGCTGTAAGTCAACCCCTACAAATTGGGACACCCCTTCAATAATCGCATACGTCATCAGTGATCCCGCCAGCTTGTGTGTAAGCAGATGTGCGCTGAGCTGTCGACGCAAATCTGGAAAAATCTACACCTGTGGACATTAACAAGCAAATTCGATTTGTGCATGACATCCCTGCTTGTGTTATATCCCACGAAGGACCTCCATGTAAATGAAGACTAGCAGCGATGTTGCCGAAATTTTTATTGATCATCTATCACTGTAGATTATCAGGGCTGCCTACAAAGCACCGCTGGTTTTCAGCCTGATAGCTTTTATGTAACTGAAGCGTCAATGTAGTACTAGTGATTTTTTTCTTCATGTGCATTTTACAAAGAAAATGACCATTGAAATATTTGAATAGCTTTAAACAAGACAATAAAATGTTTTTCATACTTTTTAAACTTTATCTATGGAGAAAATACTTATATTTGTGGATGTCTTTGGACTCGGTATAGCGGCCATCTTGCTGGTGATTGTCATACCCCTCTGTTTGAAGTCTACTCCTGAAATATCTTCATTTGAAGGGCTATATAGCCCTACCACTTAGCCCTTCCCCTAACAGGTATTGGGACACCCCATCCCTACACATGAAAGCGCAAAACAGAGGGGAAGGGTCAAGGGGTGAAATGGGATTCACTTAGTTTGTTTGAATCCATGTTAAAGACCCACCTGTTCTCAGCTGGATTTACATAGATTTTATTTAAAAGTTAAAGGCGCTATACCTGATTTTGCACATTTTCAAACCATGAGTGAGGTGAACAGTTAAAGGTTGAATATGGAATACGGACGGAGCAGCGATCTCACGTGTGTCTAGGTTGTAGTTGCAACAGCAGAAAAACAACTCCAGCCGCTGGGATGCCAGGCTCGCTACCGATACGCAAGTGACCAACAGTCTGCAGCATGTCCAACAAGTAACACAGAGGAGTTTATAACTGACAGCTAACGTTAGCCACGTTAGCAAACAAGCTAGCTTACCGATCCAGGAGGAAAGTCCCCATTTCTGTGTTTTGACTCCGTGGAAAACGTTTATGTGGGTCCATTTAGTGAAGTCTTCACCTAAATTTACTCCAGGTTTTGCTCTTATCAGGTCACTCCTCCTCAGAAACAGATAACAACATCTACGGGGCTCTGAAGCAGCTGCTTCACTCGTCATCTCCACGGTTTTCCCCTGTACCAGCCTGACTGTGCCCAAAATATTGTTTCCACACAGAGATTGTATTTGGCAAACCCGCAATAGCGGCATGTATTGGCTTACAAACGTAAATAAAATGCCATTATCGAACCCTTTAAAATTTATTTTATAATTATTTTTAGGCTAAATATAATTTTTCTAGGAAATGTACTTTTTTTCTGTACACCCCCAAACGACCTGTGGAGGTATTATTTAAAAAAAATATATAGCTTTTAAAAAAAATGTTACATATTTAACCTTTAAGTTTGAACTGTAAGCCCCGCCCCTAACTGTCTCTCCCAGCGAGAAACACTCTTGCTCTTTTTCTCTCCTCCCTCTCGACATGCGTGAAATCAAGTCTCTCTTCTCCTCTCCTTCTCAGTTTTGATGCTTTTAGGCCATTTTACTGTATGAACAGTGACAGCCAGCGTGACTTTCCCTTCATTAGACGCCATGCGGTTCTGTTTACAAGAGCTGCTGTGCACGGGCTAGGAGAGGGTGCTCCTCGTTAGCAAATGCTGTTAGTGGCTGATTGGAAACTGGAAATTCTGTAGAGCATCATGAAAGTGTTAGAAAGCAAAACTAAAAAGGTCTGGATTAATGCATCTGCAAAATCAATGAGTAATTTATTTTCATGAAATTACCTCTTTTACCACATATTGCCGTGTACAGTAGGAAGCATTTTTCTTAGAGAGATTAGAATAAAATCAGGTACAGGACCTTTAAAATCCACATGGCTCCATATTCTCTCTCTACAATTTCAAATATATTTAATGCTTTTAATTTTAAATTATGCGTCTACTTTTTTGTTCTTCTTAATGTTTCTTTTCTTTTGCACCCTGCTGTAATCCTTTTTTATGTTTTATGTAAAGCACTTTGAATTGTCCTGTACATGAAATGTGCTATACAACTTAACTTGCCTTGATACAGTACAGTTTGAATTATTTTAAAGAGCCAACTCTGATGTATACAGTAAAGAGATTAAAAAAAAAAAAAAAAATACATTTATAATAAATGAAGTTCAACATCAGGGTGGAAAAAAAACTCACTGAATTTCGAAACATTTCTCAAATGATAAAGAAGAGCATGACAACTATTTTTGTGAAATATATTTCAATGACAACCAGGGGCAGACTGGGTCTAAATATTTGGCCTCGGCGCTTTGTCCCAGACCGACCCATATGGGATCATGCACACTGCAAATCTTTGCACTCCCTTAAATGTGAATATCGACCTTGAAACTCCTTAAAACCAGTAAAACTATGCAGGGAGTTATCAGAAACCAACACGCGTGAAGAAGTGAAATACTTCTAAAAAGTCTTAGTTGTTAATGAAATTAAAATCTACAGGCTACTCCTGAACAGTGATTAATATTAGTGCAGCATTCGTCCTACATTGTGTTTGATGGAGAAATAAAATGAAAGATCAGACATTAAAAAACAACGGATCAGATGAAAACTGTTCCTGGATAAAGTGTATAACAGTGTCTCTGTGTCTGCTGCCTGCTCTCCTCTTCTGGAGATGTTATCTCAACCAGTTTCAACTAAAGATTGAGGTCCAGAATTATTGAATTATCTGGTAAAGAGACAAAAAGCTGTATCAGTATAACAAGTGGACAGAATTGTAAAATTTCCAGTCTGTCCATAAACACTCCGAAGAGGCTGCCTCAAACATTTTGACCCAAAAGTATCCAACTATAACCCAACCAATAAAAAAACAGGCAACTTAAGTATCCAACTATAACCCAACCAATAAACAAACAGGCAACTTAAGTATCCAACTATAACCCAACCAATAAAAAAACAGGCAACTAATTAAAATCAAAAAGCTGCTGACTCACTGTTAGGGCACCGTCTCATGGGTTTCCTTAAACGAACTAGACTTGAACGATCCGGATTCTGGCACCAGGGGTCCACAAACTCTGCGCGGTCTCATGGTTGTTTTCTGAAACGTTTTCAGGACGAAACCGTCGTCATCATGCCCTGACGCGAGTAGAAAGAGACGGCAAAACTTCAGTCCAGCTGGTGGCGTCACCACTGTTGGAGTGCGATGTCTGTCATTAATAGACAATCTATGCACGTACATGCGTCGTAGTTGACGTTTGTGTAAATGTTTTTGTTAAATGTTTAAATAAAGAACGGTCCCTTGTCAGTGTAGCAGAGCATGCTGCCCGAGAGAGCGCCAACATGAAGTTCCAAGAACCTTGTCTTGTGTGTCTCATTACTCGGTGTGCATGAGGGTGGGGCGACAGTACTTCGGGAGAAGCGTCGGCATGGAGCTCCAGCGAGAGACGAACAACCTCTGCCAGAGATCCAACACCACCCCTTTTTCCCTCTCTCCCCACCTCCCCCTTGTGTCAAAAATTCCAGACTTTACAACTGTGCAGACGGCCTCTGCAACCGTTTTGTTCTGACAGCTGTTCCGGACTTTGGGTGCAGTTGCATGGCACAAAAATTATGGATCTAATCCCTTTTCCGGACTTGAGAATGTTTTAATCGTGACAAAAGTGTCCATGTGACCCTAAATGTTGAAAGATGGTTAAGAAAAATCATGTCCTCACCTTAGCAGGGCAATTTAGTTCATAAAGATGTAAAAGAACTACATTTAAGATCAGCTGTATTAACCAGTGAGGCATGTACTGTATTTGAATCAGGTGTGTTGAAACAGGGAAACAAGGGTTACAATAATCAATATATTTCAGTCCAGTTTTGATTTCAGTCAGACTTATAGGTTTAAAGACACACAACAGAACTTTTAGCAGTTTTCTCAGTGACGCGCCCCCTATCGATGGCTAAACTAGCATCCATCTTGCATCGTACCTCTAAAGTGAGCTCCCTCCGGCCAGTAAAAGACAGTCTTATCTTGTTCTGTCACTCCGGTAATGTTTCTTGTGTTTTTTACCAAACCCGACATGATGCGCGTTCAAAACACCCACTGTGTTCATATCAGGTTCATATCAGTTTGCTTGTAAGTAACGCGGTGCCCAACCAAAAGTCTGCCGGAATCTCACAGCCGCGTCTCAGATGGAAAACTTATGCTGCAGTTCCTGAGTCCCGGGACGCCTCTGGGCAGTGACGGCTCGAAAATGCGCATAACGAATGTTGTGTCATCAAAATGAGTCAGAAAAGCATATTTTTAAGGTCTAAATGTTACATTGTGTGTCTTGTCATGCATTTTAAAAGCCTGAATTTCGTCGAATTATCTGCATTTTTTCTCCTGTCATGTAAAATAAATAAAAAACAAATACAATTTATTATCCTGATTCTTTTTACTTAAAAGTACAGTGTTTACAAATGTGTATGAACCTGTAAGAAGGTGCAACATTGCAAAATTTAGCTTGAATGCCACAAAACACGTTTTCTCTTTTCTTTTATGGCTTTTGTTGTTCAGACCAGCTTCTCAAAAAGATAAAAGAAAACAGAGAAAGCCTTTTTATTATATTTTTATTTTTCATCCAAATCACAGACCAATGTTCAAAATCTTCACTGGACTTTCGACCCCAGAGGACATGCATACAACAACTGAGGATATCTTTTTAGTCCTTCAAAGCAATTCTGTGGCCTTAAATATATCACTGTTGAAATGCAGCTTCAAAGAATGATATCTGCTGCTGCTTTATTTGACTGAATGAAAAGATTTCTTCTGGAAGTTGCCTTTTTACTGCTATTCAACTGGATCATACCCAACTTGCACATCATTGCAAAAGAACAGCGCCAAAGGTGAGATGAGCCAAAAGAGAAAAAAAAACATAAGCAAAAGTTATGTAAGACCTCATATTGAGCAGAACCCTGACAAATAACCCAATTTAAAGCTATGCTAGAATACTTTGATCCATTGTGTCAAATGCTGAACTCAAGAATTAGGATCAAACAATCCCCAGTGTGCGCAACATTTAAGAACTTGATGAATTAAGATGAAATTGGAATGACATACAAGAAGTGACAGCTGATACACTAACTCATTATGGGTGGGCAACAATGAAGTTGTGGGGGCAGCAGAGAAGATCCACATTGGTGCAACCTGTATGGAATTCACAATGATGCTGCTGGGCTTGTTAGCACGCTGCTGGGGAACCAGGGGTGATGGCAGATGCACAGTCGGCTATCTCAGCTAACCCCTCTGCAATTCTATTATACTTGTTTATAGCTCTTGGCAAAGAGCACACCAAAGATGTGTTAGAATCTGAGAGAAGGGTTGGGTTAAAGGGGGACAAGTACTTAGCATTTCACAAGGAGACAGTGAGGGCATCCTGAGTAGACTGAACATACAGAAGAAGTACAGAAAGAACTGATGGAAGGATGTAGATAAAACTGGGCTGTTGAAGTGCTGATGCATTGTAATTGGTCCAAACAGGGTAAAGAATACTCTTAAGGTTGTTTTGGATTATGTTTTTGTAATCTCTGTGAATTCAAACCTTTATTATATACCACGAGGATTTGAGGAAATCTGCCTGGTCTGCATGAATATTGTGATTGTCATTCAATCACTGTTGTGCCACTATAGCTGTCTGAGACATGTCACAGCTGATGTAAGGCAGAGCTGGTTGCTGGGTGCTTTTGGACAGCAGACAGGAGAGGATTGTTGCGCCTGCAATTATGTGCACATACTTGCACAGTTGTTCCTGTCTTTGCAGGAACCCATGAGTGAGGTGACAGCTGCTTACTCTAATTCCAACTCTAACCCTAAACCAAGTCTTGACATTCAAATGACCATTTTGGTCCTCAGAAAGATGTGAAACCACACGTCAGTGGACCCCCATTTTTAGAGCCCACTGATTCAGTAAAACAAGCCCCTTACACACACACAGGGAAGGCTTTTATTTCTGTTATGTGCACACGTCTTATCATGTGTATATGTGTGACAGATGATGTAACCCGGGCGGCTCAGAGCACTCTAACATAATTGGTTTAGATGTTTTAAAATGACAGAACATATTCAGCCATGTTATCCTCATGGCTGCAGACCTGCAGGTGCTAGCAGGTTCTTTTTTTTGAAAGACTCAAATTATGATAATTTCTGTAAATTGCAAAATGTAATTTTAGATTCAGCTGCTGAATAATTTATACATGGATATGTTGCATAACCTAATACTGAAAACATTTTGAATGATTGTGACGCTCTACATTGTCCTACCAACATGCTCCATCTTACAGGTCAGACTTGATTTTGATCTGACATAATGTAAAATCTTTTTTATTCCTATCTTCAATAGTGCAGTTTGAATTCTGTGTTTCTCAGCAGCTCGTGCAGAACAATTGAGGCAAATGAGTTAAACAAAACCTTCCATCAAAGGACAAGCTGAATATATAAAATCCAGCTATGAGTCTTTAACCTCTACTCCTCGGTGACAAAGAGGAATTTGTTCACCAAATTACTTTTTTTTTTTTCTTAGTGAACAGATATCAGCTGAGAAAATGGGAACTCTATTAACATTAAATATGGTTAGGGAAATATCAAAGCAGATTGCAGGACAAAAATAAACGCTTTTTCAAGTTATACATCAACCAGAGACAATTACCAAAGGAGGACTGTTGCAATTAGACGGATTTGGCTTTCTATCCTTCAGCAGTCAAAGTCCAGCTTATACAAGACACAGTATGTCTCAGCATTGCTGGGCTCGTTTCTATTTCCAGAGCATCCTCACAATAGGAGATAACCGCATTGACCCTCAGTAAGCAGAACCGAACCGTGACCGTCTCTATCCTCATTGAGCTCTGTTGATGTCACACACACAGTAACTGATGGAATCGACATGTGTGTTGCTCTGGACTTAATGGAAGCTGACCACTTCTTGTTGCTATTACATGTTAAAAACTTTGTGATGGAATGACGAGTGGGAGAAAAGGATGAGGTACATCAGGTCAAGTACAGTGTTTGAAAACAAATTTAATGATTTTGTAATTCTCTTGTACAACAAGATGGCATCTTCAAAAGGGAAACATCCTATGTCTAACTGAATGAGCTGAGATTCAGTCCAGATTTTGAACTCTTTGTTCTCTTTCATGGGTCAAAGTCATGTACTCTGCTGAACTCAGATTTATCCTGGGATCCTATAACAATTCTGATCTTCCTGACTGACTGCTGGCTCAGTATCTGAGCATCAAATTTACTGTCTTGACACCAGATGACACTGGCTGGGGAAATGAAGGCGGACCAAAGCCTTCTACTCATTGATTATAATGACTAATAGGAGACAAAAAGGGCATATTGAACGATCTGATACATTTTATCGATCAAGGGACTCAATTGTTCTCTGGAAGCGTGATAATACCGGAGCTCTGATGCTATAAGGTATTATTTTAGTGGCAGAAACAAAAAACCAGCCCAGTCTTGCCAAAAAATTTAAATAGAAATGTTTGTCTGCTTATTCACCTAACAGGCTTTGAAATTCATCCGTTTATTAGGCAACTGTTTTGTGCTGGATAGCATCATATCATGTAATGCAAGTCATGACTAGAATATAAAATATTAGTCTAATGGATGCTCTAAAATATTTGTTTAAAAAACAGAAAAAGAAAAAAAAACTGAAATGGTAATTATTTTCGTCACTAAAATTACCGTCTCTTTTCATCTATGAACGTGATGGAAAGAGCCACAGAAAGAGTCACAGTTTGGTCATTGAAGCTAATTCCAATAGAATAAAGGTGTTCTTACAATATGATAAAAGATAATAATTCAAATACAGAAACAAATTATGAGATGTAAGTGCTTCACAAACCTTGTCGACTACACAGCACAGAAGATCTAAACCATCACTTTGGTTTTCAGGTAAAACTAAGGTGGGTTTCTGATTAGGGTTGCCACTTTTCGGAAAAATAAAATAAGGGACACCCACGACAGCTTATCAGGGCCATGACCACAACGGGCCCTACACCCGTGGCGTGGGGCACCCACAGCAGTGCTTTATTTTGTGCCAGTGCTTTTAGGAAAGGGGTGATCAATAAAGCAATTGGTCACACTTAAAGCTTAAAATGCCAGTGAACACATTTTTTATGCAAGATTGTTGCATAGAAAGTGCTGTTATTTAGGTGACATATGTTGTAATTACATCCATTTCTATTTAAAATACAGTGAGGAAAAATATATAACAAAGTGCCATACGCACAAAACTTAGTTATATATCAATAAAACCTTGTTAATGAGGGACTGTCATGCATATAACCACATGGCAGCACCAGCGCCTAAAGGAGATCTGTTTGTGTGGAGTGTGCAACAGTTAACTTTAAAAATATATCACTTAGGCATCTTAGAGTGGGATGATACATTGATTAAACTGAACATGTTTTTTTTCTTGCTGCTTATGACTTGAAAGAAAGTCAGGTCATCCAGACAGTTAAACCACACAAACAAAAGAATTTATGTAGTGATAACTGAACGCTGTATTCCTCAAAATAAACATTCTGACACAGAAAGCTATACATTTTTTCTTATCTAGGAAATGTGTCTATGTATTCTAATAATAATCTTGTAACAATATTTATTTATCAACTGTTAATTCATTAGAATGATTTGTTGTTTGAATAAACATATACGTATAATATATTTATATTGGCTACTATTGGATATATTAAATAAATGATCATTCATTCAACTTTACACAGTCAACATCCTAAACAATCAATCAGCTAACCAAACCGCAGTCTCCTGAACTATTCTCTGCCCATGTTCTGACATCTTCTGGCAGAAACACAACCAGGAAACTGATCCTGAACGAGACGTGATGTCATGACTGATTCAGTCTCAGGAGATGAGGGGATGAAGATGGGACACTCACGTTTAAGTCGTCTTCACGGTTCTCACGTGCCTGCAGTCTTGCTTTCATGATGTGTGATGATGTCTGATGTCAGACAGTCCACCGTGCGCCACTGAAAACACTTGCTGACATATTTTACAGTTTCCTTCATCATCTCCACTGATGCTGTCCAGTCAAGGATGGTCCTGTTCCCTCTTAAGTATCTTCTTTAGCAAACATTTTTGCTTTTGAGAACAAGCTGCAGTATCAGGTGTGGACATTTTAAAAGGCGCAGGTGCTGTGAGAAGCGCACATGACAGCAGCACACGCAGGCACAGACACACCAGACTGGAGGATCCTGCGCAGATCCTGCTGTTTCTTTGCTGGTAAAATTTTTTCGTTTTAGTTTGTTCATCATTGGTAAATTTAATGATTATATATGACATGTATTGAACTTATCTGGAAATACAGGGCAAATCGCATCCCGTATTGGTTCAATACGGGACGCAACCTTTAACTGTCAATTAAAGGACGATTCCATATTTTACGGGACAGGTGGCAACCCTATTTCTGATTTTTTTTTTTTTTTTTAAAGATGAAATATGGTCACAGTGTCTTCTGTCCTGAGTGGAGTTGCATGATGATCAGAAGTTTGGTGTTACGTCCGTATTTATGGTGACACTTCCTTTTCCCTTTGCAGTACTTCCTGTCGCTAGTTTCACAGTGCAATCAGCTGATCAACCTTCACCTGTGGGTTGTAGGCTGAGTCTATAAAGAACCCTTTTTAAAGGGACACTGTGTAATCGGGGAGCAGCTCCCTCGTACTTTTCAAGCTGCATTCGCGTGAAACCGGGCAGACCGACGACATCTGCTGCATGTAAAGTTATCACCGGCCTCTATGTGAAGACGTGGTCCGTCAGCTACAGTGACATCAGTCCACATCTGATATGTTGTCATGGCGATGTCGTATTGTTTTCCCTGACCCATGTTTTACCGTCTTTCGCTCGGCTTCATTGATTAAAGTGACATCTGGTTTGTTACCAATGGCCGTCTGCCCGACTGCACGTTAACCCACCATCAGTGAGACGCTAGTCTCTCCCCCTCTGCAGCGCGGTGACTTTTCAAAGGCATTAGCTCGAACTGAGCTGAAAACTCCGGTGTGTCCGGTGAGTTTCTGTGTTTTCCTACCGTCACGCTTCTCCCGAACGTAAAAACATGGCGATACGACATGGCAGCCTCCACCGAGCCGACCCGCTCGATGTGTAAATGAATGATACGAACGGCAAATTTAGAACTTAGAGGAGCACTTCAGTTTGTTGATGGGAGTGATTACTGATTAATGAAAAAACACTTTTGAACCAAATAATCAGTTTTTGTGAATAAAACACAGGAGAACTTACACAATATCCCTTTAATCTGTCTCGCTCTCTTCTTCCAGCAGCAGCTGCACCACCGTTTGGCACAACCTCTTTTTGGTTTGTTTTCTTCTTTTTATTTCTACAAATGTCAGCTTTTGGCTCTCAGCTCTGGTGTGATGTCCATTGTTATTTATGATGTTTGAGCCAGCAGTGATATTGGAACGTATCAGAAAAACGTAACGTAAACGTAACAGAAAACTTGATTGTGACAGTGAAGTTGACCTTCAACCTTTTACATATTACCTGCAATGATTTCATTAATTCATTGTCCTGTTGGACATTTGAGTGAAAACACTTTAGCTGAACTCAAAAGAAAAGTCATCTTACAATTAACTTTACCTCTGACCAAAACATATTGATCAATTCTTCTTTGAGTAAAAGTAAATGTTTGAATCAAGAGATTTGCAGAAATATGAAAGTTCAAATTCCCTAAAAACAGACATACTGTATGGCCACCTCTTAGCTTGACAGAGATGTGCTTTATATCTGCCCAAATCTGTCCCAGAGGACTGATATATTATTACTGTGTAGCTTGCTTTCAGATTTCAGTCAGATGCAATAAATTTAAGATGCAGATTTTTTTTAAGGTACCTGCAGCTTTTGGAGAACATGTTCGATTACATTTGCTTCAGACATCCTTAATAGTATATAATTCAACGCTTCCAGCAAGCAGGTGCAGAAACACCTCATATCCACAAAAGTAGGCTTTGATAAATTATGTATGTTGTCAAGATGGTTTATAAACAGTTAAAACCACCTTATGGTTTATTGAAATTGTTAGCTAAAAGCAGGACAGCTTATGTCATACACAGCCTCAGTCTGGAGGTTTGATGGGGAGTGAAAAAAAAAAAGTCTAATATACAAACAGAAACAAATTTAGCCTGAAAAATGAAAAAAGTACTTTTAAGGAATGTTTATAATATTCTGATTTATTTCCTAACGTGCTTTAACTCCACCTTAATATACTAGTTGAAATATAGTTGACCTGTCATTTATTTGAACTAAAACTGATGTGAGATTGACTGAAAATCAGGTTGTTTGCATCACAGCTGTATCCACAATCCACATATTCACCACGGGTGAATAAAGGAAATGAGAATCACTTAAGCCTCTTATCATTGTGCAAGAGCGCTGATCCATCATAACGTGTTATGGTCTGAGACAACCTTTTCTCCTCTGCATGCCGCACGATTCCTAAAAAACACAATCACACAGGGTGCAGAGTGAAATATCAAAAGGTCAGCAGGCAGACAAGAGGACAGACTGGTGTCGTTGTAAGACAGGCTGCATGGGGCTGAGCTCTCTGTCCCGCAGTGTTTTTCTGAGTGAAATTAAGGACACAACTGGAAATCATAAACAAGCTACAATGCCTATGTCTGGCCATGCATATTTTATTTGCCAGATGTGCCTCGTAATTCCTGTGCTTCACAAAATTATGATTTGCAGAAAATTAAGTGGGAATATGCTAAAGCCTCTCAGTAAGAGCGCATTTTATTGGTGCAAATCATTTAATAATATATTCTTTTAAATAAATTATGCTGGAGGAGGACTGACTGCAAAATTGTCCCTTAATTAATTCATGTACTGTATACTGAATGTGACTTAATTCACTTACTCTTCTTTTTAATTTTGCTTCATGTTTACATGCCATTTCTTCATACTTGAAGTTCTATCCTGCCATTATACGCATTTACTGTAGATACATTTATGAAATATTTTGATGCTTAAAAACATTGAACTTTTTCTGCCTGTCCACCATTTTAGCCCTCAGTCAGAGCAGAGAAAAAGCACTACCTCGCAACTACACAACAGTGCCACACAATGGCCAGGAGAGAAAAATCATAGTTAATACAGATTAATTAAAGGAGTAATACCACAAGTTGAAGCATCTTGTTTTCTAATACTGACACATTAGGCTGAAACTCAAAGTAAAGATAATGACTAACCCAAGATCCTTCTTATGATCATGAAGAAATGGAGTTTCCAGGCACTTTTGTGTTTGTGTGTTGCCATACAGGACCCAGATAGGATGCTAAGCAGAATGCCATTATGCTAATTTGTTTTAATACCAAAGCAGACGGCTCTGCTGGGAATGGTTTGCTAAAGGTCATGAAAAGGACATAATTCCATACAGAGGGAAGAAGATAAGGTTTTCTTGTTGCTTCCTGAGCAATAAGGATGAATCAAGTTTATGGAGGAGTGAGTTGTAAAGAGGAAAGATGTGTGGTTTGAGACGGGGGGGGGGGGGGGGGGGGGTTGCACTCTATAGGTTAGAAAGGAAATAATCCAACAAAGGTGGCCACCTAAACTATATGAACAAGACATATCTTTTTTTTTCCTCATTTTTTGTAGCTTTCTCTTCCAGACCACACTGAAAGAAAGTGAACTTTTCCCACAGATATTTAATTAAATAACACTGGAGTAATTTAAACTGGAAGAGAAGGTTCAATGTTTGTGGTTGTGACTTTTTCATTGACAAAGCCGCAGGTTCTCCTAGCATAAAGACTGAGAACTGGAAAAAACAGCTGACCAGACTCTATCTAAACTACATTAACACCAACATATCTGTGCTGGTTGCTTGGCAACTTCAAGTTGATGACAACATTCCAGGACTGCACTTGGCCAAGGAATAGATATTGCTTTCTTTTTTACATCCGCCAACGAGGTAATGTTTTGAGTAGCGTTGGTTTGCCTGTCCGTCCATCCATCCGTCTGTCTGTCAGCAACTTTACATAAAAAGTACTGGACGGATTGACCTGAAATTTTCACCAGCCGTATGTCTCACCCCAAAGATGAACCCATTACATTTTGGTGGTGATCCGGATCGCCTTGTGGATCCAGAAATGTTTTGAAGGATTCTTTATCTTTGTGAGATCGGCCATGTTGGAAAGGCTGTTGATGAGGCGTGAGTGTCCCCTTGTGGCAGAAGTGTGCAGCTGCACATGATGTCAGGATGCAGAAATCAAACTTATGAGCAGCAGTGAGCAGAAGGAGAGAAGACTGTTGGACAGACTTCTAGCCAGTTGAATATGGCGAACTGTGTGCATCTGTGAAGAACTGCAAGTAACTAGTTGTATTTCTGCCTGAACAGGATGTTTATTTAGCCTTTAATGTTTTTTAGCTGATTTTCTTATTCAGTTCTTCCAGCTGACTAGGGGTAAGATGGACTAGCAGCATCAGGGCAACATAAAAGGTGGAGCAGAGAGGGAAAGACTTAAGAAGAAGAAAAATACACAGCAACAGATGGAGAAAAGTGCATCAATTTGTCAGTCAGGGAGCAGGTGAGATATAAACAAAAAACAAAATAAATTGTAAAAAAGGATATTGTAGATTTTAGCATAGGGTTAACTATACAGACATAAGATAATACATGATTATGAATATTGAAATCCTTGTATATTTCATTTACTTAACCTCTATTTAAGCTGGTAAAAAAAAAAAAAAAAATTGAGATCAGGAAATTATTAACATAGCCAGTCCATATAAAATGGACAATTTCTCAGTCCAAAAATCTGGGAAATAATGGGTGGCTTTTGTATTTATTTATTTGTTTGTTTTAAACAAAGATGGAGAAGGGAGCAGTATCGGTACTGTCAGCAGCAGTAGTGCTGCAAGAGCTCCTGCGGTTACGGCAGTGGTGAACAGCAGCAACAGTAGTGAGGAATCACAGCAAAACATACAAACCAAACATGCTGGTGTTAGTTTTAGAATAATTAGTAGAATAACCTGTTAGATTATAAATGGGCTGAGTATCAAGTTTAGGTGGATGATGGTGTAATTTTATTTGATTTACAATATAGTTCATTTTTCATATGGTTCATTGTGCAGACTGCACATTTAACCATATTGCAGTTGATTAAAGATCTCCTTCCACTGAAAACCAGTTAACTTGCTCCTTTTAAAATACGGAGGGTTGCCCCATGCTGCGCTTGCAAGTGGTGCGTTACCTCCACCGACTGTGTTTCCTCTTCATAGAAACAATACAGAAAAAGGAGCGAATCAGGAAAAGCCTTTCACTTCTACGTCACATCGAAAATGGTGTATTCCACATGGGTTTATATCCGCCCGTGGGGAGGGAAGGTAACCCTCCCCTCCGCACTAGAAGTGAAGACAGCACGACTGTAGCTGTGTAGTTGAGAAGCTAATTAGCTAACTGTTTGCTAGCATGGCGGAGCAAACATGTTTGGTAAAAAAAAAAAAAAAAAAATACAAGAAAGGATCTCAATGAGCTCTATAATGTTTCGAAAGTTGATCTGGATCCAGAGAAAATTCCAGATATGATCCAGAACACACAAAAATAAGGGAGTCCAGCTGCTTGGTGGAGGTCTGCGCTCTCTGAGTGCTTTTCTAGTTTTTAATCTTTTTTTTATTATTTCTATATTTTTTTTTTTTCTAAAATTTGACTTCTTTTTAGCAATTTATCAAAGATCTTAAGGGTCAATTAGCTGGTATTAGTGATGATGATTGGTGGATTCCTGTTATCTGCGGACAGTTCCAGGTTAGTAGTTTCCTCCATCTGCAAAACCAAAATTTTTCCAAGGCTACATTCCCTTGGCCGCTTCCTGTGGCCTTGTGTTGAAGTAACAGACAAAAGAATGGTATCAATCCTCCCAGTAACACAGTGACTTAGCACATTTTCTTCAAATAAACTATTGGTGTAAACTTATAACCAACCAGCTATGAAGTGAGGCTGCAACATATTTTGAGAAACACCTCAACAATAACTATTCAGGAGGACATGATTGTTCTTGTAATGTTTTCTAAATATGACGCATTTCTGTTATAAGTATTAATCTGACTAAAATGCGTCTTTTTGCAAATACTGGAAGCCATTTATAGAGTAGGGTATGTACAGTCCATGAGTGTTTGTCTAAATACCGGTAGGAGACTGCTGGAGATGATACAAGTATCCTGTAAGTAAATAAAAACCAGTATATGTAATAAACAAACAAAACAACGAGAAACCCCAGTAAGAACATGTGAATGCTGTATCAGTTAAGGTATGATATGAAGCTTTATTAGCATAAAAAACAAAGCAGGTCAAATATACTGTAAGCTTTCCACAGGTTTATTCTTTTCTTCACTGATACAGTTTCCCCCGGACAGGTACGCTCACTCTATAGTGTTTATGTTTTTCCATTTAGTGTGTTTGTAGGTCTGTAACCCCATGAGCCCATGTGTATTACTGTTTATGCATCAGCCTGCACTCGGCTTGAAAAAAAAAGAAAAGAAAAATTACTCTCTATAAAATGTCTCTATAAACAACATGGCACAATAAATCCATGGCAGAAACATTAAGTGGAACCAATATTTTGCTGGACTCTCTCCAGATTTCTAGTAAAACTCAAAAGTCGGGATGACCTTAGCATTAAAGATATGTCTTTTACTGCGGGGAAATAATCCAATTCTCGTGCAATGAAGGCATCACTGCTATGATGCCATTGGTGCTGTGTTCCTGGACACCCTGGCAGTCAGGGGAAGAGGTCAGCCTTTAGTTCACATTCGCTGTTTCTGGAGAAAAGTTAGGATAAATCCACAATAAATACCCAAGCCAAAGGCTATTTCACATTGACACAAAATGATGCTAACTGTTGCTGTACTCTGAGCAGCCTTTCCATATGTGCAGAGACTCAGCAGTAAAGCTCCAAAGGAAGGATGATCGTGGACACTTATCTCTTGGAGTTAGCAGTATGTGGGAAGTGTTTTGTCAATGTAACGCTCCACAAACCTCATGTAGATGCAAGGAAAGACACAGTCCCTAAACCCCAAAGAAAGCCACAACGTACTTTGCATTGTGGCAAGATTTTAAAAAATTGATGAAGATGAGACAATGATACTGTGTACTTATAAAAGGATAATATTGAATGTGAAACTTTTCTTTATTATATTTTCTAAAGCAAAACTTGATTATTTATTAATCAAAGAAAACATTCAAAAGAGAATTTCTTACACTGCAGAATATTCCCCCAATTAGCCTTACAGCATACGCATAATGTCTGCGATCCTTCTGGTAGAAACCACAGAGGACACCAGAACAAATTCATCTGCATGAAAGAACCACCTAACCTGTATCTATGTCTCATTTTTCTTCACATTTATGCAAAGGAATGCACAGAGCCTCAAGCTGTTTACAGCAGTTATCTGCCTTAACCCTTTTGAAACAAGCATCGCCCAGAAGTTTAGATTTTGAATTTGTTGTACGAAACACATTTTGTATCAGGATGCTTCAGGTCGAACTTTGCTTCAAGTGAAAATCCAAATAACGTGGACAAGGGATAGAAAAAGTCATGCTGCTCCTCCCTCCCTACTTCTGTCAGTTAAATGAGGTCATCGGAGACCAACCTGCTCTGTATATTAATGATCTAACAGCCAGGGATCTGTGGACACCCTGTCCCTTGAGACTGCTTGGCGGGCAGCAGAGGAAGACTTCAACTTGATTTAAGAGAGAGATAACACCCTCAACAGAACAGTGACAAAGGCTAGATAGGCAGAGCGAGAGGAGATAGCGAGGGAGTGTCGACAGCAGCAGAGAGGAGAGGAGCGAAGCTGAGGATGTGCCTGATACACTGCGCCTTTAAAGCAGCAAGTCCCTCCTCCACGGAGCCGAGCAGAAGAGCCGAGTGGTGCTGGCAGGAGCCTGAGCCCCACGATAAACTCTGGCATCAGCTTCCCTTCATCCGGCAGTCAGTGAGGACACAGTGAGGGGACAGGGGCAGAGAGACGGGGCTGGAGGAAGAGTGACAGAAAGGCGGGGGGGAGACAGAGACAAAAACAGGCAAATAGACATAGAGGGAGAGGCTGTCATAAGAATCACACAGCTCCTTTTTTTTTTTACAGCATCAGCTCAGCCGCTCTGTCTGCTGCCTCCACATGCGGGTGAAGACTGACTGGGATGACGGGTGGCGTTTTCCGGCAGCGCAGTTGTCTGAGTGATGGTAGCGGCTGCATCGCAATCTCAAGCAGGAGTTCTCCTCGCCCCTCTGGCTCTTAGTCATCTTCAGCCTCCTCTCTCCCCTCTCAGAGTGCTATCAGGGCCATTCATTGTTCCCATCTCATGCCTTCTGCCTCCTCCTCCTCCACAGCTTCATCCTCCACTTCTACTCCTCCTCTGATGAGCCACAACCTCAGAGTGAAATAACCCTGCTGATAGAAGCTTCTCTTTCTGTCAAGACAGTAAGTAGTGGGAGGGGGGGGGACTGTGAGTGTGTGTCAGGGAGAGAGTGTGTGAGAGGAAGAGAGAACAGTGAGGGTGAGAAGAGAAGATGTTAGTGTGTGCGACAGAAGGACCTCCAAAGAGCCGGCAGGTTGTGCGTAGCCTGAATGATGGTGCTGTGCCTGGACGGTGAGCTCTGGGCATAGCAACAGCGTAGTGATGCGCAGGGAAGGTGAGTAGGAGTGTGTCCCGGCGGGTGTGTGCATGTGTGTGGAGGTGAGGCAAGTACAGCTGAAGCAAGAGATGTCTTTTATCAACAGCTAAAAAAAAAGAAAGAAAAATGCAGTTTTGTGTCCGTTAATGCTTCTTACTAACGTTGCTCTCTATGCTGCTAAAAACTGGAGGAAAAGGTTAAGAACTGAGAGGAAAAGAGAGATGAGACATGATGGAATAAGTGATTGCTTTCCTTCCCGTCTGACCAGGTGCCATGTGTGATTGGCCAGCACACCCTGTGGCAGTGGCATCGCCCTGGATTTGGCGAGAAGCTCTCCCTCCTGCTTGTTCTCTGGGGCTCCTTTGGGAAGCTTTCATGGGATTTATCTTGTGCTGCTGGATGGCACAGAGCTCTCTGCCTCTCTGAAGAGAGTCCACAGAGAAAACACACACTACATGGATAAGAAGTAAAATAATTATCCAATCACAGCACAAGCAGGCAGACTGGGTTCCCTTAGCAACAACCGAAGGAGACAAGAGAATCCTTTTTCTCTTTCTGCTCCCTTGGTTTTTGGGCACACCCCTGTGGACCGCCGTGGGTCAGTGTTTTGCGAGAGGACTTGGAGAGCGATGTTGCATAAGACAAGCTGCCACCCGAATTCCAGGGGACGGTGTTCATTTGCTTTCCATCCCCCTTGCTACTGTGTCTTATTGGCACCATGATTTTTTTCTTTTCCCTTTTTTTTAATCCCTCCACAAATTCTCATCACAAGTCACGTTCCGCTGGCTTAGATATCAATTCATCCTGATCACACACCACCTGGAATGAGCCCTGCATTTGGGGGAGAAATTGGACAGTGTGTGAAAAAAACCAACACCTACCCTTCTCTCTTTCATGGACGAGAAATGAAGGACAACGCGATCAGGTCATCCTCTGCGAAGAAAATGGATGTGAAGCAAAGTTTATTTTGATGAATTTCTCCTTTTTTTCTGGAGGGGGAAACAACACTGCACAGAGGAATATTCTCTTTTTCAAGCAGGATCTGTCCTTTCTCTCTTTCCAGACAGCAACTCTCACTGAGGGACTATATTTAGACGGCAAATATTGTCCCCGCCGGCCAACAATAAAAAGAAAAGGGAAAAGATCATTTTGGAAACCGAGCCACTGCTGGAAGTTCTATTTTTCTAGCTTACAACCTGTCTTACTTACTCTGAAAAAAAGGGTTAACATGAACCTCTTTTCTGCTTTCACTTTTGTATGTTAGGCTGCAGTGATGTCACTGCGTTTCACAAGTGAGAAAGATTGTACAGGACAAGTGAAAGAGGGAAGAAGTATTCTCCCTGTATAGACAGGTGTTTTTAAATAGCACCTCCTCGGGAACAATTTCAAACATACACACTGACACATGAGATGAGTTGGCTCAACACGATTATGTAAGTTTCATACCAGCTGCAGCCGATGAATTTTGCCTCTCCTCTTTTCATGGATTTACTGCGTTTGACTTTTCCCATGCTGATCTCCCCTTCTTTTTTGGAAGCGTCCATCAGAAGGCATGGATGTCAAAGTGTGACCCTGTGCCGACCGCGCGGGCGAGGCAAGGTGTTTTGGCTGCCAAGGTGCTTTTAAGATGTTGAGGTCTCCCTGCGTGGCCGGGGCCCCTGTTCGGATCAGTAGCACTGAGGCTCCTTGTAGCCAAAGACATGGACCCCGACTCGGCTCCCCCACGCCCTCAGCCTGTTGGCCACTGGCCCCACGTCACTTTGTAAAGGATGTCCCTCAGCAGAGCTCCGGCCCGGGACACCTCTGAGACCCCCAGCCCGAGAGAACGCATCCGCAGCCACATGAAGATGGTGATCGACCAGCTGGAAGGCATTCTCAAAGAGCTCAAGGATGTGGCCAAGGAACTTCGGGAGGTGAGGCTCAAAAATCAGCTTTAACTTATCAGACTTTTGATGGGAGGATTTTAAAGGGAAAGGGGGAAGGAGGAGAGGCAGGCAGGATGAGAACATGCCAGGTGGGTGTGCTTCTCAAGTGGGATGCTTTTAATTAAGTGTAAAATTCTTTCCACAGCATGGAGATATTGATTAAGATTTGAAAGTGATGAGATCTCACTCTATTTTTCGCTTGTAGTTGTGGGATATTGTTGATCACAAGCATGACAAAGCTGTCTCCTTTTTACAATCAACAAACAGTTGCTTATTCAGTGGCGTGTGTGAGGTGCAGCAGAAGTGAAGAGCTGCTGAGAAGCAGTAAAGCCAGGCTGAAAGGAAATAAAGACGCAGGCTTAGATAAGATAGAAGACTTAGCGTCGCAATAGTTATATAACCGTTTTGTTAAGGATCATCTGGATTCTTACTGTATTTTTGCCATGGTAACGCTTGAATATGTGTGTGTGTGTGTGTGTGTGTGCAGAGAGCACTAAGTCTGAACAAAGATCAGCAAAAACATACTCTGGTCTTGTAGGCATGTACAACTACTGTACAGGAAATGCGTCTGAATGCTGATAATCACAGTACATCTGTGCATGTGTGCAAAAGAACAAAATCTCCATGGGATCTTCCCCTGCAGTGTCCTCAAAGCTGAGAGCTCTTCTTGCAGAGCTCCCCTGCAGAAAGAGATGGAGGCAGATAGAGAGACAGAGACAAATGAAACCTGAGCAAACACTTGCGCCTGACCCATCCCACATCCTCCAAGCACATCTCATGATTAGCCTCCCAACACCTCTGATCAGGCATGAAGAGGGAGGATCTGTGTGTGTATATGTGTTGGAAAAGTGAAATGGTGGATGTTGGTGCATGTAATGACCTAGGGGGGGGGGTCTGAAAGCTGTCATAACTTACTCCATCACCACACAAGAACCTCCCTCCCCTTTTCTCTGACTCCCATCTCTGTCCCACTCACTCACTCTGCTTGAGCAGTCGGAGGTGCAAGGGCACAGCTCACAGTGTACCTTCTCTCTGGTGAGCAGGAGAAGCCAGCCCACGTGCGGGAGTGATTGATGATTATGGGACAACTGCAAGTGGAATAATGCTGGCTGGAGCTATTTATAAACAAAAACAGAGCCTGTGCCCCTGCCAGCTTCAGCGCATATCACCATTCTTATCCCCGGCTGCATTACAGAAGGCTCTGCAAACTGGCTCAAATGTCTTTTTTTTTTTTTTTATTGGAAGAGCACAATCCGGCAGATTGAAATGATTTAGAAACTTTCTCTGCAGTGGAAATCTTAAAATTGCTTTCAACATACTGCAATTAACTAACCTACAGCATGAGTTTGCATTCTGTATCAAAGAGGGACGAAGAAACAGAATTTGTGTAGCACCATCAGATACATGGAAGCTTAATGTTCCATAAAATCTCTCATTCTTTGCTACATGAAAGGAGCACCATAATAGATAACAACTGTCACATAAATAAATGATGAATTGCCATGTGAATGTAGTGAAATAAATAACTCAGTGCAGGAGCAGTAATGACTGATTATCACCCACAAGGTCTTTGGGGAACTGGAGACGGTGCACTTCTCTGAAGAGTTAAAGCCAACACTCTAAAGCACAAGCTGTTAAGAAATTAAGAAGCGTGTTACTAAATATACTAAACACGACTGCTTTTGTAGATGAACGGTGTTATTGTGCCAAAAGCTGAATCCAAGGAGTGATTAAAGCACTTAATTTTAACATGTTTTTGTGTCACAATGCAAGAGATTATGCCTACGTAAAATATTCTGGTCCCCTCCATTGTCTCTAAGGGCCGGTGTGTGCTGCAGCTTCCGTTAAGTCTGCGCTGTTAAATGCCAATTCGACCAAAACGTTCCTGGTAGATGTTCGCTGTCTGGCCACAAAGAAATAAAATTAAAGAAAGAAAAATAACTGGGTTTTGGGGGCCACAATAGAGTATGTCATCAGGGGAGATTTAAAAAGTTTAGCAATAAAATTGGAGAAATCCCTATTTTAAGTATCAAGCAAAAATTGAGAGCTCACATCTCCAAAATTAACTGACACAGAAAACAATTCTGTAATTTTTGCTCATTTAATTCCCAACTTTTGATTCAGTGTGTGAGGTCTCCAGGGAAGATCTCCTACATCTCCTTCCAACATGACTGCAATCATCAATACATGTACAGTAATGCGCGCTGCTGAATTTTCCTCACATGGGAACAATCCAAACGAACATGATGTTTCTCTGCACACTGCAGTAAAACTAAGGGAAATTAGACCATTTCCATTGATTCGACCCCCAAGTGGTTTCCGTTCCTCATGAAAAATCTTAAAATGAGGTCACTCTCGGGTAATGCTTTCTTGTCTGTCACACTTCATCATCCTCTTTACTAACATTCCTTCCCTGGAGGATGTGCTTAACGAACACCTTGAAAACTGACGAAGGAAAAAAAAAAAAAACAGCATTGCCATTTTAACCAGTTAAAGTCTCTGCGACAGCACTTAGTAAGGACTGAATCAGTCCTGTGGTGAGTTACTACTTATCCTTGATAACTGTCACATTATTTACTGTAAATGTGTATGCATGAACTGTGTGGTGCAAGGCATCCAACCTGAAACACTGAGCCATTGGATGGGAGCTGAGAAATATTTGGTCAATTAAAAACTACATCTCCAACTGAGGATATTTGAGGGAGTCCTATCATTTCTCGATGAAATCTTCAAACATTTAAGCAGTTTTTGTCCATATTTGCTTACTACTACTGGCATGGATGCCGCCTCTCATCTTGTCTCTGCAGAAATAGCATGTGACCAATAAAATAGTGAAAATATAACAGTTATCACTGACTGATTTGAAGAAAATTCAAACTTAAAGGTTCTGATATGCCATGAAATACGGAGAAAAATTTGGGGGAAGTGGTTTAATCACTTGGCAGCTCAAAAAGTATGCTTCTCTTCTTCCAAGAAAACATTGAATCAAAATAAATGTATTTGGCACAAATATAATCTATAATCTGTAAACTACTGAAAGCATGAAAATTATTATAGCGATCATTCAACTTGAGGCAGGCCATACCACAGCAGCCAAACTCCTTTACAAGTTAAAGTAAAACATCCGACAGAACACAGCTAGTTTGCTTCCTTCAAGAGCCCATTACTGTCAACTCCAGCCTGTCTTACTTGTGAATCCTATTACAAGCTTCATGACAGGTAAAATGAGATGGACCTAAAGGAAGGACACTGGAAGGTAATATACTGATAAACTACTCCATTTGTAATAATGCACTGGCAGAAGTGGCATCTCCAGAGGAAATAATTCATTTAAATATCTAGTCAACCTTGGACTTTCCACAAGTGTAAGGATAAACCAGAGGAAACATTCTGGAAAATAACCTCTCAATCCTGACTTACGGCATTTGCTGAAACAGACTTTTAATAAATAAAAGGGGCAGTTATCTAAAGATGGGAGGGAACCTATGTTGGCTATTACAGAGATTTAGTAAATTCAAAAGAGATAATAAGGCACTAAATACAAAAAAACAAGATCATATAAGAAAACTTGTCGTTACATGAGCTGGAGGAAAAGGGGTTTGGGGGAGAGCTACATGTTCAATATGGAGCCAAGCAGAAATGATGGAGTGTTATTATGCGGATGTAGTTATTATGCAGAATGATAGCACGAGCAGACGATGCTTCACATTTGTGCCCATTTCAAGACAAATGAACACAGTGAGGCAATCAAGACTCGTAGAATCAAAGCTCCAGAAGAGGGAAGAATACAATCTGGACAAAGAGCAGTTACGAGTAGCCTTTTGGTATTT
This sequence comes from Atherinomorus stipes, assembly GCA_023101725.1. NCBI lineage: Eukaryota > Metazoa > Chordata > Actinopteri > Atheriniformes > Atherinidae > Atherinomorus > Atherinomorus stipes. Next base: position 210,820 of record JALJCO010002158.1, on the reverse strand, counting down.
GTGTGCATATGTTCATGTCATGCTGGAGACTGGCCAGAGAGTGAGGGCAGAGGCAGCAGTAAAAGACCAATGTCAGGTTAAATCTGTATACTCCAAATGTCAGCGTTTTTAGGAATGAAGTACTGAGTAACTGCTTTATTAATAAGACTGGCCACTAAGCAGTTTTAGAATTATGTAATAGAGATTAAAATGTGCGATGAATGCTTTTGAGATGCCACATAAATAAATAGAGCAGTCCCGTTTTCAGTTGTGATTAGCAGCAGGGCTACTGCAGGTCTTACAGGTCTGAAGGATGCTAAAATGCTGCATTTTTAAAGCATGCTGCAAACTGTGTCTTGTAAACATCTGGCCCCAGATCAGCCAGTGTTTACTGCCATCCAACAGCACTGGCAGGACAGCGTCTTCCCCCGATCAAGCCCGTTATGAAACCTTCATAGCGAGCTGAAGAGAGGGGAATGCAGCCCCTCTCTGCTGAGGCCAATCTCAATCTGCTCCAAAACTAAAAGACAGCCCAAGGGAGGGTAGACTCAGACCAAAATCAAAGCACCTTCTTTTTTCTTCTTCTTATCTTTTCTGAAGGGCTATATCATTTCCTCACTCCGTTTTCCCCTGCTGATACAGCTGCTGAGCAGAGCGGGCAGAACAAAAGTGCTTAGCATGAACAGTTCAACATTTAACTGTGAGGGGGGCTCTTGTAATTGCGTATACTTTCACTTAGGAAGTAAAACTTACAGAATGAGAAACATTAATTGGATGAAATTCATCTTGATTAAGGGGATTATTTTGAATAACCTTTAAAGGTACAGTGTGTAAGAATTACTGACATCTAGTGGTAAAGATGGGTGTTTGAAAGAAAACATATTTTCTCTTAAGGTACAGTATGTAAAAAAAATCAAAGGTCAATGGCAGAAAAATGTGACATATAATTCAAAACTGTGTTTCTATTTATGTGTAATCACTGCACTAGAATGGCTGTTATATGTTTATTTTCTTAGAATGAGTCATTTATATCTACTTGCTGGGTGGTGCACATATGGAGGCTGCCATATTTGTTCCGCCATTTTTACTACAGTGTCCCTGAAAGGACTAAACAATGTGTGTGAAGTGAGAACCCTCTGAACTTTAAACAGCTTTGTTATACGGGATTTAGAGCATTGTTTGGTATCAGCAATGCCTTAAATACACTAAAAGTAGTTACTCATAGTACAGTCATAGCTAAATCTGAGACCACTTGATCCACTCACAGATGAAAACATCTTTATGTCTGGGAGAATTTTGGCCATCAATGGCCATTCACAACAGTGCTTGGAATATGAAGTCATTTGAAAGAAAACATCTTTTTTTCAAATACCCATCTTAACCACTAGATGTCAGTAATTCTTACATACTGTACCTTTAAATTGTTTCATATTCCAAGCACTGTTGTGAATGTATGGTGGTCGTTAGTGGCCAAAATTCTCCCAGACATAAAGATGCTTTCATCTGTGTGGGTCTGGTGGTCTTGGGTGTAGCAATGACTGTACTATGAGTAACTATTAATGTTTTTTTTAAAGCATTACGTATCCCAAACAGTGCTCTAACTCCCATTAAACAAAGCTGGTTTAGCATTTTTAAAGTTAAGAGAGTTCTCACCTCAGTCACATTGTTTTGTCCATTTCAGCATACCGTAGTATAAATGGCATCACAAATATGGGAGCCTGCATGTACAAGTATGTGCACCCACAGCAAGTATATGGATGGCTCATTCTAAGAAAATAAACATACTGTATAACAGCTATTCTAGTGCAGTGCATTCTAGTGTGCATCAATAGAAATACAGTTTTGAATTATATATTACATTTTTCTGCCACTGACCTTTGTTTTTTCCCCATCAGAATTAAAAAAAAAAACACTTTCCCCCTAAAAGTATGTTCTGTTCATACAATGTATGTGCCAACATGCTGGAGTAATTACTCTGTGAGTAAAAACCTAATTTAATCCATCTATTAATGGTGACTTGACATGGCTGAACAACAAACTTGGCAGGTGATTGTGGTTATTTTGTTTGTCCAAATGAATGCCCACAATCAGAAATTACAATCAGTCACCAAGCTGTGCTCTGATGGATCATTTTCCACAAAACAAGCGTTTTGAATTGGCTGCCAGCATTGTGGGTTTACTGCCCAGCTAACCACAGCCCAGTGATCTCCACTGAGGACGGCCCGGCCTGTTCTCCTCTACAGAATCCATTTATTTTAGATTAAGGCAGGCTTTGGACCCCTCTCCACCATGTGAACATGGCGAGTGGCTCAGCAGGCAAACACTGCTTGCTGGGAAACGCTGAAAGCTTAAGCACACAAAAAAGGGGAGAATGCCCTTCACCCTGACATACCTGGACTGAAGGGTTTACTCTCATTAAAAGCCATTTGGAAGAAATGACAAATACCTGCCTGCTGCGTCAGTCAATTTGTTCCTCCTTGTCGGACCTCTTTTGTGTGTGGAAATTAAATTCCTAAATTAAACTTGGTGACGTGCCTCCAGCAGAGTTCTCTCTTCTCAGGAAAACAAGAAGAACAAGTTACCTCCAGCCTTATCTTTTCGTTGCTGAATACAAAACACCCTGCCATCGCCACACCTGTGTTGCCGCCTTGAGCTGAGTTCCACATCCTTTTTTCCTCTCTTTTTATTTATTTATTTTTCTCCTGGGAGAGGCTCAATTATTCTCTGGACTGATGAAATACTGCTTCGGGAGCTGGAGTAAATTTTATTACCATCACTTTGTTGAGCTGATTTTTATGTAGACCACAGTCATGCACATAATTATACTATTGCTGCTTTAAAAAGAGGTCATGCTTACAAATCTTGTGCATTTAGCTCGACAACATGCACTATCATTGATATATGATTTGCAGATTAGAGAATAAGCTGTACTGAAATGACCGAAGGAGGAGAGGCAGCAGAGGTAAAGAACGGGTTAAGACTTCAGCAGCATCTAACCTTGAGAGCTGTGAAGAGAATAAAATCTGCACCACGCAAACATTCCCCAGAGTCTCTTTTACCCAGCCCTGCTGTGGAGCTCCTGCTTCTTTAGGATGCAGGCCCCGCATATTGACTACCCCATCATGCCTGTAAGACCCGTTGGATTAGCTGGCCCTTTGAGCTCTGCCTCCCTTCGCGAACCCTGCACTCAGCACACACTGTAATGAGGGCTTTAGGTTAGCCCTCTGCTGAGGTAAACACTCCAAAAATTGTGCTCGTTGTGCTCATTGATTTTTATCACCTAACACACCTTCTGAGGGCTAGTTACAGATAAAGCAGTGAAATTTTTTACCACGCCAGTTTGTACTTTGTGATTCAGCCACTAACCCCTCTGCTTGTCCCAAGGCAAGGATAGCGCTGAATAGGATGAGAGCAGGGTGTTGCTGGTGGAGTACAGGAAGACAAGAGAATGTGTGCAGGAGAGAAAGAGTCAGAGAGGGAGAGATGAAGGGTGGATGGAGATAATGGTTTCCCTTACTGCACTGAATTGCGACAGACTGGGTGGAACAGCTTAGATCAATTGTTGCAATTGTGCTCATTCGTGGGCGTGTTTCGGATTGTTTTGGCCCATCTTTGTGCTGTGAATAAAACCAGTAGGCTGTAGTTAATGGTGTGAGAAATAGTATCCATCGAAGTGCACAAGCAGCTTCTAAGAAAAGCTACATCATTTCATTGTGTTAAGGCATACTGTAGGAGGGACAGCGTTCTCTCCATTAGGCTATCGCACTGTCTCTTGTATCAGGTGTGGACACTAGCTTTCTCAGAGTGCACAGCATGTTGGGTAAAATGTGGAAAATATTTTTTTTTATAGTGATCGGATTTAAAAGAAATACTCGATATTTGCTGAGGGCAGTGGGCCAATCCACTCTCCAGTGCAGCAGCTTAATCCGGTGACAATCTTTAAACTGTGTTTTACTGACAGATCATCTGGGGGGGTTTGTCCTTTGTTTTATTTTTAGCTGTGGTCTGTGATGCATCTTAAATCAGCCATGTTTCAAATGAGGTAGTTTGGATTCAACCAGCTGGACTGTGATGGTGCACAACTAAGAATCTGTATCCTTAAAAAACCTCAAGACCCTTTACTGGCTGTCAATATTAAACACATTGCATGTCCATCCTTAATCAAACAAATCGTGTCTTTTAGCGACACGAACGTAGACAGTTGAATTGTTTATTCATAGACTAGTTTATTTTCAGAGAAGAAAGAAGAAGACAAAGAAGCAACAAGTTACAACAGCATGACTCATGTCTCTAGCTGAAATTCTGGCGTTGCATCTGTTGCATGTCTGGGTCAGGAGAAAATGAACGAGGGCAAAGTAAAAATCAGATGTCTTAAAATGTAGAGCCACGGGCAATTAAAGGGATGTGAAACAGTGATATTTTTAAAAAAGCATTCTCTGTTTGATGCCAATAAGTTACATGACTTCCCACTTCTGTGTTGGGAAATTACGTTTAGCTTTTTGACCAGATAATTCTTATTAGCTGAAAGGTACAACTGTCCGTCATCATGTTACTGAAAAAACATATGTGATGTGATCTAAACAAAGTAGTTGTTGAAACAAACCTTTGTGCAAATAAAAGATTGAAATTACCGAACTAATACTGTATAAAGTCACATTTGGTCTGCTGAATTTCAGCATCTACCAGTGCCTCCAGTTTGATAAATGTCTCTGTTATTCTGTGAGTTTATGAAGGAAGAAAGTTCACTGCCATATTTCAACTTTATTAATGTCCTTTAGAAAACATTTCAGGGGATAATGAAGAATGATGCTTGTCCTCCTGTTTACCTTGTCACGAAGTGTATTGTGTTGAGCTCTGATCTTATTATCACACAACACAAATGGCCGAGGTTTCTATGAAGAAGTTGTCAGAGTTATGCATTAGCGTAGACTCTGCCCATTTATTACCAAACACACTTCCCCAGGCATAAAATGTTTGTGTCATGAAAAACAACCTAAAAAGAGGACAAAATAAGGACGTCCTGCAGTTTAAAATCTATTTCTTGGAGTCAAGGTTTGGCATTATCTTCTAGCAACATCTGCTCTTTTGTCCAGTCTACACTGAGAGTTGTATAAAAGCTCATAAATTCAAATTTGGTTTAATCTCACCTGGAAGCTGCTAAAGACATCTTTTTCTTAGTCATACTTTTTGGTGCCAGGTGATGGCATGGCTTTCATTAAATTGCTCCTACAGCTCAGTTTCTATAGAGACCATAAAAAAGGGATTTCTCACTTTCTTTTCTATGGCTCTATTTGGACCTTGATAACCATTTTATCCTTATGTTTCAGGACAGGCAGAATACTGGGGCTGATCAACACTATAAGAACAAAACTATCACTATTGTCAGTCATTTTCTGTACCACTTATCTAGTTCAGGGCCGTGGGGGTTGCTGGAGCCTATCCCAGCTATTATCAGGCAAGAGGCAGGGTACACCCTGGACAGTCTGTCGCAGGGCCAACAGAGAGACACACAACCACGCTCACATTCACTCCTATGACAATTTAGAGTGACCAATTAACCTAACATGTAAGTCTTTGGATGGTGGGGGGAAGCCGGAGTATCCAGAGAGAACCCACACAAACACGGGGAGAACATGCAAACTCCACACAGGAAGGTCATTGTTGGAATTGTTTGAACACCCTCCCCAACCAGGGCTCGAACTAGTGACCTTCTTACTGTGTTAACAACCGCACAACCGTCACTATTGTGTTATTTGTAATAGGGGTGAACTGGGACAAAAGAAAAAAAAAAGACAAAAAAAAACCCCAAAAAACAAAGGCCTTTTGGCCCAGACCAGCACATTAAATGTGAAAATCTACCGTACAACTCCTTAAAATCACCAAAATCATTTGGTGGGTTAGCAGGAATCAATGAAAGTTAACACAATAAATATTTTTTAAAAATGTCAATTGTAAATTGACTATTAAATTACTATTAATCACACAAGTTTTTTTAATCAACTTGCATTAATAGCAAATGAATCACATTTTTAAAGGATTTTTGCCTTTATGTGACAGCAGACAGAGGGTGGGGACATGCAGCAAAGGACATTTGACATTTGAGTACTTGCCGATACCAAGTACTCATCCGAATAATCAATAGGGAAAAGTGCAAGGCCTTTTTTTATGTTATGATCATATGAAACAAATAAATTTACTAAAACAAATTCAGTAGCTTCAGTAGCATAGACAGCTTTATGTGGTCCAGGTTGCTGTGTGGAAGTAAAAGGCAGTCATGTATTATACATGAGACTAGGCAGTGACGTATTTGCCAGACAGACAAAAATAACAGCAGTAAAAATAAATTGCTATCTTTAAGAATATTTTCAAAAGGCCACCGTTATATACAATCCTTGTTTATGATGTATGACGCAACAACTCCAGGATCTCCAGGAACCAAAGGATTATCCCTAAAGGCTAGGGAGGAGGTCCATCGTAAGGGTATAAATAAAGGCAGCTAAGCTACTGTTTTTGTATTTAAAAAATGTTCCACCTATTAGTGCGGAGTTTCAGCTTTTGATCAATAGTTTTGGTCAGAATGTTAAAAACTTGCAGGTGACAATGACCATCTCAGTGGTCATTTTCGTGCCTAATAGTTTGCTAGACCTGGTATGATTACGGACTTGGTTCAGTTGAGGGTTAAAACATTCAGCAAAGTTTGCTTTCACACTGCACTTAGTCAAACATTTATAACTTATTCCTCTCCTCATCTGATACGGCACTGCATCCGGAATTAGTGAAGGAGGAAAAAAGACAATCAACTAACAAGAAAACTTGCTCATTTATAGGCTAATGCAGGGCAACTTCAATTTCTACCACACTGCCCTGCAATGCAGTCCATTTCCTTTGGTTCATAAAGAATGAAAAGAGACAAGACCCACATTTTTTAAGGACCGGATTAATTTCTTTCATGAGCATCAAAGCTCAATTGTGCATTCTCACCTCCCCAAATGAACCAAACTTTCTAGACAAACAAACTAAGATTCGACTGATGTATGTGTTTTATGAGCCGAAACCCAATGGAATGGTTAGAAGAAGAAGCCTTTGGGATGAGACAAAGATTTTCAAGAAACAAAATAAGAAGTGCAGTTGCCTTTATTCATGCTCTAAGGATTACCATAACCTGGATTATAGTGACTCTACACCAACACGTAGAAAGTTGTCTGAATACGTGCTCTATCTAAAATGATCATTTTCAAATTTTTGTTTATCTCACATTGAAAATGGTTCAATGAAATTTGAAACTGGTGTGCTAGATAAGTACCACTTTAGAACATGGCGATGTCAATCAAGAGGTAATAAAGCCTGGCATCCTTTAATCTATCTGGTTGTGAGTTGGTTAGTTTGTGATGACATTGGATCTTATCAGATCATAAAAGCGTTTGTGAGTTTGACTTCAATAGCAGCATCTTGTTTTTAATTCTTTCTCTTACTGCCGACCGTGTTGGAATAGGTACAGCTGTGAGTGCAGTAGCAGAATGCAGGGATTAAATGATTTGTTGTCATTTTTTCTCTTTGCAAGATCACACACACTGGAATGGAATAATAAGCTAACAAAGAGGTAATGCACCTTTCAATGTGAGCACCAGAACTCTAGAAATGCCAAAACATCAGATTCTCTTACTGGGATTTGTTTCTAATCCACCTAATTAATAACCTGATTTACATCATCTGGGTGCGTTCAACAAGTACACGCGGGGGCGTTCCCTTTCCTCACGCACTCCATCTGAGTAAGGCGACAGTTATAGGTGATTTCGTCTGGTTAGAGAATAGTAGGAGCCAATCACTAATCGCGGGTGGGACTTTTGAAGGATGGGCGGCGTTTTGGCCGGAGGTTTTCTTTGCACATTCGACAAAAGTCGTTCACAGACTGTACACCGCTCGTACTAGCTGTCGCCGCCGCCGCCATGTTGTTTGACTGAAGCTTTTTGAGCTTGATAACATGTTTTGATAACTCGATCCTCTATGCGTGGTGGCTCTGGTGTCGCTCTGAGTTGCGTCACGGGTTGCGTCATTCGGTTCAACGTGAGTGCCTGAAGTAGCGTGTCAGTCAAGATGACGGACAGATCTTCTATCCAATCACATGCAAGAGTTTTAGAAAAAAAAGACTAATTTGAAATGACATCGGGTTAACTCCCTCCCCAGATGGTATTGCAAATACCAGGTGGCGGGAGTCAGGTTACCTAATTAATGCCAACTAGACCAAGATCCATAACATTTAAATGTCATTAATTACTTCTCTTTGTGGTGAGGCTTTCTGTCTGAATACAGAAGCAGTGTGTCTGAGCTTGGCCTGAGGTGCCGTAGCTAATCTGCATTATGGACCGGAGCGGCACCTGTCTTATTAAAATATCAGTTATTTTTGTTTTGACTTAATCTGCAAATATACATCTGCATTCTAAGAATGAGCCTACGGTGCTGACCATAAGGGATGTAAAGTTTTTGGGATGGATACCATAGCCATGAGGCAGCTTGGCTAACTGCAGGGCTAAAGCTGGGCAATGAGATTTTGAACATCATAAAAAGAGTGAATTCTACAAAGATGGCTCTTAGACAGCTGTACTAAACCCATGAATCACAAAAATGTAAGCATTCACATGGAAAATGGGCCAAGTAAAACAGCATGCCACACAGAGCTGCATCAAGGCAGAACACCTGTTCACTCAGCTCCCTGCATGCTGGGAGTTGGGTGCTTAAACAGGGCGTAGGAGATTGTGGGCAATGATTTTAGGCTCCTCGTGTGTTTTTCCCTGCTTTGCAGTTCTCTGAGAACTACGTCTTCAGTCGTTTTGGCTATGTGGCAAGTTGTTGGCTAGCATAATACACAGTTGGTGTTAGATTTTGCTGAAGATGCTATCCAAGGGGAAGTCATCTATCCAACATGGAGGGAGGTTTGTGCCAGTGAGTGTTGATGGAGCAGGTGCTGAGGCTGCAGGTGAAAAAGTTGGCCAAGATAACAAGTTAGACTTCCAATATGAAATAAGCTCACTTGTGAAGGAAGTAAAGATCCTAAAAAGCAAAAAGCAATGCTTTAAGGTGCCATAAAGAGCGGCACCTTTCAAATCTTGGTAATCCGTGAAAAATTAAGCCATGCTGAGTCTCTTCAAAAGCAGCTCCCCATGTTTCTGGAATCTCCACTGTTCTCTCTTTGTGTCATTGTTTTGCCCTGGCAGCTCACACTCTGCTAGTGGCACGGCATGGATGGCTGCCACCACTGTCATTGTCAACAGCACGACAACACTGCACCTAATGCAGGGCAGGGCGAAGTAAAACAGGCACAGCAGAGAGGACAGGCTAATTATTCAGACACAGTGAAGAGCGGAAAGGGACAGAACATGTCAACAGACTATTTGGGTGATTAATATTTTTTTGGTCATCTGCAGTCACCTGTGCTGCTGGCAGTTTATGGCAGAGATGATGAAGACTTCTGACTTTTATGCAAAGCAGCAAGGTCTATGAGGGCGAAAACTATAATTAGACTTTTTTTTGTCTCCTGCAATATTAACTGGGGAGGGTTAATGCAGGCTGCACTACAAGGCTCTAATAAGAGAGAAAATGATCAGAAAACTAATAATTCTAATTGCAGTAAAAATATATTTGGGGGGAAAAAATCAATTTACTGTATAAACATGCATTTTATTTCTTTGCTTTGTGAGTGGTACTTTATTGGTATTTGTGTCCAGAGCTGTTGTGGGCGATGGTTTGTCAGGTTACATGCTGACACATGGCCACTTGCTTACACTCTTGCTCCACTGAACACAACTGCCAGTGATCACAAGTGGGAGGCCCAGGGGAAGCAGTTATTCAGTTAAATGTATGAAAGAAGAATGATCTGATCAAGGATCTCCAAATGCTAAGAGTGACAGAATCCTACCGTAGTCTCCTCAGCTTCAGCTGTCGTCTAGCTTATGGGTAGATGTTTGAACTCTGAAGAATAAATATGACTCAAAGACAAAAATTGTAGTGTCACATAAAATTGATTTTAATAGACATGTCACTGCTATTGCAAGTCAAGGGCTTTCCATTTTTAAATGTTAAGAAATCATATGAAAGATGAATTAAATTCTGGAGTCATTTATAAACATTAAAAAGTGGCAAACTAAATACTTTTTGCTGATGCTAATAGACAATAATAAGCTTGATTGTATAGTTTTTGGATATTTACAAATATTCTGCATAAAACCAATAGTAACCTTAATTATTTTTCCCTTTGATGTGCTTCTAGAGGTTATTGTTTTTTTGATGTGCCAGCAGAAGGAAAAGTCGTCTAACAGCTATGAATATAACATGTTGACTACGTGATTAATTTCAATAATGTAAAGATAAGAATCAACTAAAAATAGCTGCTTTAATTAAAGACTCTATTGATGGTGGTCACCTTCATACTTCACTCTAAAGGCTGATTGAAATTAATAAGGTTCAATTGACTGATTTGATGTAATTAGTGCTTCAGTCTTTCAGCTCTTTTCATAAAGAAGGTATATTAAATAAAGCCTGCATAGTTACAGCAGTTCATCTTAAACAAGCCCTGTTTCTTCATGTTAAATGAGTTCAGGTTTGTCCTTACTGACTCGCATGAAGAGCTGTAAGTAATACATGTGCATACATTAGGTTCACATCAGCACAGTTAAATCCATATCTGAAAGGGAAGGTGCAAAAATAAAAATAAAAAAGGAATAGTAAAGCTTCAACGGTGTCCTCAATTCAACTGTGACTCACAGTTTTGTGGGGAAAAAAAAAGAGTACAAGCTATTCAGTAGGAAAGAGATGGTTGGTAGAGATACTAAGAATTACTTTTAAACAAGAAGAAAAAAAAAGGTGACAGACTTTTTTTCTTTTCAAAAAATTTTAACAGATAGCTTATTGTAGCACCCTGTAATGCTCTTCTTACAATAAGGATATGCACTTTTTAAATCCTGCCTCAGATCTGCGCTCTTCATTATAATTCAAAAGAAAGAAAAAACAAATATAATGTCAATTTAGTTTGAGATGATACATTTTTGGTTAAAAATAGTCTGTGAATGCATGGTTTATACTGTATGTGTAGCAGTTTTGGGAGATCAAGGACTTCTGGTTGATCATGACCCTCAGAGAGCTACATTTTCTGGCACCACCTCATAAATCATAGAGCACAATCCGTAGCTTGAGCTTTACTACCATTTCTGTGTGCATCTGACTAGCCAAAAGGCAAACTGACCTCATGTTTATAGCCTTGTTCGGTTTTAGAGCCACTGACAGGGATTAGAAGGGTGAAGGAAGGGACGATGAGACGGAGTGAAGCTGCAATGGTGACTTCCAGAGTGGTTGTCAAGGTCATAGCTAAAACAATAACTCTTAGAATCAGCTGTTCATGTTGGCAAAGAGGGCAGCTTGATGGAGTGGTTTGCCCGCAGTCAGGACTTTCAGAGTCAGGAGAGGGTGAAGGCGCACAGGTCATCCATTGTGGGGTCTGAGTAGGGGCGCTTCTGTCAGCACTAAACAAACAGGACGAGGATACAGCACAGCAGGGCATGCAACGTCCGTCGCAGTCTGTGGCTGTGTGTGTTAGTGTGTGTGTGTGTGTGTGGAAAATATTAAGAGAGGGCGAATCAAGAGATTAAGGAAGGAAGGAGGGAGTGTGAAAGAGAGAGGGGGGGAAGGAGGAACCAGGGAGAGACAGACAAAAAGGAAAGAGAGACAGAAAGCTTATCTCTTGGCCTGCAGACAACAGTTCTTTTTCAGGCTGGAGCCAAGGATGGGGGTGGGGGGTTGGGGGGGGGTTGTCTTCAGGGTGCATAAGCCAAAAGGGGTCAGCAGCTCATCCTGTAATTTTATGGCTGCAAGTCAGACTCAGATGCACAACAATGAAAAAATAAATAAAAAAGAAACCTGGGTCTGGCCATTTAACAGCTGTCATTCCAGCAGCAGTTAGTCAAAGAATAAAAATGGAGCATTGAAGATTTCTCTTTCCTCTTTGTACTGTATGTCGTCTTTTTAAAGATTCCACATATTTAAGTCTCTCACCCCAAACGCACATCACACCCATCTGTCTTGCGTCACAATCACTTTGCAGAGTCATTTGTAACAACCAAAAATAGCTTTGGTCTACATTTAGTCAATGACATCTGCTACGACCTAAATGAAGAAAATATTAACTGGGCTGCCAGGAGCTAAATTTGTGGTGTCACACAGTCTTTAAAAGGATCTCTGTTTTCAGTGCTTCTAAACTTTGAAGAATGGAGGTACAACGAATAGGGGCAATGAACATACTGAAACCTAAAATACCTTTAGAGTAAGAATACGCCGACTGCAGAGACTTTTGCGTCTTTAATTTGATATACTGTATTTACAGAATAAGGACAGACTATAATATGGGGATTTGAATGTTATCTAAAGGAATACATCATGGATTTTTGCCACTTAATAGATAATACCAGTCAATGCCCAGAGCAAACAGGTGGAGACAGGATTTGCAAACCTAATATTAGACAATCAGATGTGATCATTTCTCCTTTTCATCCCATTTCAATTTCATCCAATTTTAGTTTCTTCATTGTAGTGGTTGGAAATGACTATAGCATAAACACAGTTTGAAGAAGCATGTCGTGTTTTTTCAATCCATTGTGAAGCCTGTGAACAAGAGCTACCTTTCCTATACATTTTTTAAGGAATTGAAGAAATCAACAAAACATTTAGAATTCCAATTTCCTAAGGTCAGTGCACTGTCTCTGTCTGCTTAGCGAGAGCCAGATTGCCATAATGGAGCTGTGTTTTCATTCAGCTGAAAAGGGGATCTTCATTTTAGATATTCATTTCATAGCTAATAATTATCCAACTCCACAGAGCTTCTGGCAAAGTGTCTAAAAATAACTTTTTTAGCTAAGTCATTTTTCACTTAAATCCAGCAAAATATATTTAATTATAGTATAAACACATTTTCTAAGGACTCTGCTTGGACGCAAGCAAGAGACAGCATGACTGTGGCATATCACTAAGTGTAAATCTCACACAAAGCTTTCTAACTTTATTAATTGATGCCTGCAGCACAGAGATAAAAAAAAAAGTGCTTCACGTGAAGACTTACTCTTTTACGCATGTGCCCTTGTGAAATTTGCACCTCATCAAAATGTGCATCCTCCTCTTGACCGAATGCAGCCCGTCCAGCCACCTGGAGGAGGTTGACGCTATTATCTCCCTCTATGTGTAATTGCATAGACGTAACACTGGCAGTTGAGAAAGAGCAGTAAAGCCAAATTCTGCAGGAGAGGTAGCAGGAGCTTAATACTCTGAAATTCATTCTGACAGTTCCTGCCTGATTGACAGATTGCTAAAGGTTGACTGTGATCTCTTCTAGCCGCAGGTAGACGGGCAGTTTGCCCCGCCTCCACGGGGCTCAGAGGAAGTTGGATTTAGGACTAGGACGCAGCAAACGGCTCAGGAAACATTTAGTGCTGGATTTGAAATGGGCTTTAACTGTTGGTGGTCAGGCAATTAGATATACACCGTGCAAAACACAGCATCATGCTGGTCTCACCCACTCTTGCCTGTCTGTCTCAGCACTATGCATATGCATGAGTCCAAGCTCAGGAAGAGGAGGGAAGGAAGTGGGAAACCACTCATGAAGTATAGTCATCCCTATTGTGAAATAGTTGTCAACTATGTGGTTTGTTCTTTCTTCAATACATTATGTTAAATTAACAGTTTTAAGTTGAGTGTATTGGCCGACTTCCACGTTTGCCTCAAAGTCACCTGAGCTGCCAATCTGTTTGCTGCAGTGTTTGTAATTTAAACCGCATTTTATGCACTTACACACAGAAAAGGGGATAACAAAGATCAATAAATGTTACTTTCACTTCACAAATATATTGTTTATTTTCTATCAGTGAGCTTAGTAGAGGCAGAGGATACATTATTGATCCCTTACTCTTGAACACAAGTGGATATCCTTGAGGAAAAACAAAGTTTGCAGCTGAACCAAAGTTAACTTTAGTGAACACAACTGTATCTGGGGATTTTAAGCACAGAGATCCGGCACACTCAAGATCTTAGGCTTCACACTTCATTCGGGAACCAGCTGATAATTACATGAATAACATCCGCGCACTGCAGTGTCAACAGGTTTGCATTGTAATGAGGTGTGCAGAGGTAAATCTGGAACACATTATTTTAGAATGACTACCTTCCAGTGCTCTGGATACTAAAACCTCTGATCCATGAAAAAGAATAAATTGGATTTTATTTCTACACGTGTACATCTCCCAATATGTCCACCATTTATCTCGGATAGCCCAATAAAATGGCAGCAGATAAAGTCGGCCTGATTAGCCTCTTTCTTTTCTCTTCTTTTTGGAAGAAAAAAAGAAAGGAGAGAAAAAAAGGAAAACAAAGCACTGGAGGCTGCCTCGGGTATTATCTCTTTGAGGGGCATTGAGCTATTAAAGGCAAAAGCAAGCTTCAAGGAAAGAAGGAAAAAGGAGCACTGGCACTGCTAACAACATCGTCACTCAGCCCACCCACTCCTTACCCTCCTTTCACACCACATTGTCAAAATAACTGTCAGAAGTGCTTCATGCCTCTGAACTGCTGGAGAAAATGTTGGCGTATAGGGGAGGTGCTGTGTGCTCACAATACAGAGGACAATAAAACAGTATGGCATAGCAGTTCAATTTAGAAACATCATTTATTTGATGAAAGGTGCAGCACGGCCAGCCTGGGCGACTCCCTACATTGAGACTTCATTTTAAAGCAGTGAAGTTTATTTTTTCTTCTGAAGACAAACCTGCTGTAAACATCTGTGACAGCCAGTGGCTGTTATTTTGCCTCCGTTTTATACTTTATTGGATTTCCTGCCTTTATCTGCTATTGCTGTATTTAGTGTTGATGATTTCCAATGAGAGGGGAAAAATAGGCCATCGGATTCTCTTAATTCACTGCACACACTCTGGCCCTTGTCATTTAATTGATAGATGGACGCTCTTTCTTTCCACTCTCCCTCGCTCCATCTATTTATTGCCACTTTCATCACTCGGAGCAGAATAGGGAGTTTTTGAGTTCAGACCCTTGGTATCTGGAGGCTAATGCATTGGGTGGAGAGCAGTCATCTGCCTTTCCTGTCCGAAGACACACTGACATGAATGGCAAAGAGTGAAATGAAGAACCAAAGCCACAAATGAATTCACACACTTCATATGGAGCAGTATTTCTTTATTTCTGATATTTATCCCCATTATTTTTCATCTGTGGCCAAGTGGTAATTGTTAAACTACAAATGCAAATAAATCATCAACGCTGCATAAAGATCCACGTTTCCATGTTTATTCAAACCGCTGATTAAAGTGTCTGTTGAATGCCATGCAGCATGAGAGAGTAAGTATTTATTAATGAGCCATCTCTGAGCTGGATCGCAGGAGTACAGTAGCTGAACTGTATTGGTGCAAGTGTGAGCCTGCAGCACCCTGCCAACAGCACTGAGGCATGTCATTAGAAACACCCAATCTAGCCCAGATAGAGGGCTGTTGCTCAAGTGGCAGAATTGTGGCCAAAGGCAGAAAACATACAAACGCTGGTGCTCCAGCAGGTGTAGAAGCAGTCCGGGTTCACTCAGATCTGCTCTCTCAGAGATGGTGGCACCACTTTCTTATTTGCTACTGGTTAAATTTAGACCAGTGTCCTATGCTGCAGACAGAATACTAATCAGGCCAGTGCAAAGCCAAGCGCAGCGCTGCAAGAGACTCCACTCCTGTATTCTCCCATCTTTTTTAACTGCATTAATGCTCTGAAGCCTGCAGGACACTGTGCCACCGAGGTAACACCAAACATAAGTTAAACTGTATCCCAAAGATATATTGACTACTTCTCGCACAATTATGAGCAGCTTTTGAAACGCCCAAGGCATTTTGAGTGACACATTAGTCACCACTGAACAATCCAAATAAAGTTTGACCTATTAAATGAATATTTCATTTGCATTTTGATGGGATCTGTTAGAGACTCTGAAAACATAACCTATTATTTATTGTCGTGCTCGCACACTCTGATTTCCTTCCACTGTGCATTAGGGAGAGTGAATACTTTTGAGGCACGATCAGTCATTTATTTGACTACATTAATTATTGAACAAGTACAGTATATACACATGCATCATTGAAGAGATGGAGTTGCAGATGGAAAATCAGCATTTTCTGCCTTTCGATCAGGATTTTAAGCCTTTTTTAGTTTAATACATGAAGATAATGTTGATGGAACTTAAAAAGATAAAAACCAGTTTTAAGATTTTAGCTTGATGAATCCGAGCAGATGAATCAATTAATATTAAAATGCCTTTTAATTAAATATAAAATGTTCTAATATTGGATTTTTTAATGACTTAGAGTAACACATAGATAATTCATTACGCCTTAAGTGCTTGTATGGACAACCTTCCTGGCTACTTTTAGGGGAAAATGTCCGCAGGCCTTTCACTGCACATTTTTGGCCAATAATATTTCTGTTCAACACTGACTCTACTCCAAAGGCTGCAGAAAAAGCTAGTTCACACCAGCCCCAATTTGCTCGCTCTTTTCTTTTCTTTTTCTTTTTTTTTTTCTCTGGAAATGAGAACAGCTGCCAAATGAAACCACTAAGCAGAGCAGTGCTGAAATAAGAAGTAGCTGTAACCAGGACACACGGGGTGAATATTTAGAGCAATGTACATATTTTAGCATACCAATTCAAGTGATTTCAGGTCAAAGTGGATCGCGCTCGTGCCTGCATTGATTTACCTCCAGATCTGGGGTCATGTGCATTAAAAAGCAGAGTAGGGTGATTAAAAGTTAGCGCTGTTGGCATTGTATAATATTTTCTGAGACAGAGCATGGCTTATTGTAGGGTCTGGTTTTTAACTTCTCTTTCTCCCCTTATCTTTCCTCTTATCTTGCTCTTTTAGTCCTTGAACTCCCCTGAGTGAATAGAGACACTCCTCTTCTGGGTCTGAGATCTAATGTCAGGGAAAACGGTGCCCACATGTCAGCACACTTACAAGGCTTTGGCAAAAGAAAGAAGGGTTAAGGAAGGGTAGAATAAGGGCGAGACAAGGGAGCTACGAGAGGAGGAGGAAGATTCAGAGTGCTTCATCATGCAGTGACAACTGCACACAGAGGAAAGCGAAGTACATGTCCACTTACAATCTGCAACCTTATCCAGCGAGCGGTCACCTCGCAGACGTCTAGCCAAACCCATCTATTACCCCACAACAGCTGGCCACTTTCCAGCTTGAATGGCTTCTCTTTTAATTGTGTTTTTGTTGGAGGGAGAGAAGTCAGAGTGAGTTGGTATGAATGTATTCTTATCTTGCTTGCATGCAGCTCTAGAGGCTCAGTCTGAGAATAATCCATAAACCACCACACTCGCTATTGTTAAAAATTAATATTTCTGTAGGAAGAAAACAAATTTCTTACAAAAAAACAGCTCGAATATGTTTTTAAAAAACAACCTATATTCAAGTTTAACAAGATTAACCTATTCACCTCTCATCCAATCACAAACTTCCACACAAGCAAACCTCAACTGCTGAATTTTGCCGATGCTGCAGAATGAACCGGAATCTACATAATACAAGGAAACTAATTTTCCTGCCTCCTTCTGTTCTTCAGTCCTCAGATGATGAAAATATCCACCGCCGTTGTCTTGAACACAGCATAATCATCTAGGATTTATGCTTGTAGCTTGTATCAAATTAATCGTGCATGGAGTGAGGAGGGCCGAGAGAATATTTCACAGAAATGAATTTCACCATGCCATCATGCAATTGCATGAAGTAAAACTGTATTCCCTGTTTTCTCCTCATTCATCCCGGTAAAGTACTCCCAGCTGCCGCCTCCTATAGAATACAGAGCTGCAGTGCAGAAATGTGGTGCAGCGATTTCACATTAGCTGATTTTAATGCTTATCACCATGGAGTGGAGAAGGCTGGTATGTACAGAATTTACATTGAGATGGCTGAGCAAGTCAACATATGACAAGACTGCTGCATTAGGATTATCCCACAGCTTTGAAGTCATCCGCTGGTGCAGTGGGTCCTAGTAACTAAACACTTAAGCCAGGAGGTGAAACTGGAGGAATCATTAAAGAAGGGCCACTCTTTAAGCGATAGTAGGAAAAGTGAAAAAGTATTACTAAAGAATTAAGTGAACAAGTAAAAGGCTACAGAAACACACAAAAAAACAATGAGAAGTTGTGAAAAGTAATGAAAAGATATCATACTACTGTTTATTTACAGAGACAAATGGTCTAGTATCTATGAGTATCTATATCAGGGTTCCCCAGTCCTATGAGAGCTGCAATCCTGCAGGCTTTAAATGTGTCCCTCCTCAGATACATCTGACTCCAATTAAATTGATTCAGTACAATGGACAATGACTCTTAATTTGAGTCAGGTGTGTTTCAGGAAGGACAAATTGCCCCTTTTCCACCATCACTTTTCTGCTCAACTCACCTCACCTCGGTTATTGGGCTTTTCCACTGGGGTTTTTTTGAAGTGATACATTTTCTGTACCTGCTCTGGCGAGGTTCTGAGCGTGCTGAAGCGAGCCATGTCTGGCGTCATCTCACTGCATGCCACCTATTGGCCAAGGGGTTAGCCAATCAGATGTCAGGGTCACAGAGTGACATCATTAAATGAGCGACAGTTCACACGCCCTACCAGTAAGTGGCGGTAACGCAACTCATGAATTGTTAGCCAGCCGCCAGTAAAAACAGCAACAGAGTAAGAAGATGAGGAGAAGTAAGATGGGAGGGATGGATCAAATTATTTCTTGTGCTCCTTATGAAGGTACTTATGTGGTGTAGTTAGTAACAAGTTTGTCTTGTAACCCAAAAGTCTTGGGCTCAAGTCCCTTTTCAGGCGAACAATATTCTTTTTTTTTTCTCCATGATCTTGTTGAGAGAGAGAGAAATAGAGAGAGAGAGATTCAGATTCTGCTTGTTCTTATGGTTGCTGCCTCTTGGCCAGGACTCCCTAGTAAAAGAGGTTTTTGATCTCAGTGGGACTTTTCCTGGTTTTATAAAGGTTAAATAAATAAATAACAAAAAAGATTCAGATTTGGAAGACTTTATTGTCAATGTAGTGAGGGAGTGATTTCAGATTCACAACAAGATCATGAAGAAAAAAAAGAATATTGTTCACCTGAAAAGGAACTTGGACCTGGGACTTTTGCATTACAAGACAAGCTTGCTACCAACCACACCACATGGGTGCTTCTATTTGTAGCACAAGTAATGATATGCAGGGATGTTATGCTCGAGCCCTTCTGCTCGACTCCGCCTCAATCTTATGAACCGGAAGTCTTGCTACCGCTGTTTTGGTGGAAGTGTCAGCATGCTGAAAGCCACGTGACCACACTAACCGAGGCCTCGTTACGTCATCCGCGAGTGTCGAGCCGAAATCTTGAAGAAACTGGGTTTATTAATCTGTCAATGCTTAATACAGGTTCCATTCGCTTGGGAATTTATTGAAAAATAGTTAATTTATCACAGAGGATAATTCCAAGATATTAACCACAAAGGAAACACTAACTGAAGGTTGGCACTGATCTTTTATTATACAACGTGTCAGAGACAAAACAGCTCCAGACAGCGCTTCCCTCAGCTGCAGTACACATCCACGGCCAGCAGATGTAGCTCATGCTCACGGTCTCAAATGTCTCGAGACTTCGTGTCGATCTCTTGGCAGCTGTGTCAAAATGTCTCAGTGTCTCATGAAGCTTCGTATTCACCATCCCTAATGATATGATCCGTCCCTCCCATCTTACTTCTCCTCGTCTTCCTCCTCTGTTGCTGTTTTTACTGGCGGCTGGCTAACAATTAATGAGGTGCGTTACCGCCACCTACTGGTAGGGAGTGTTAACTGTTGCTGCTGTGGTTTACGTAGCACAATCTAGTACGTCGCAGCAGCTTCACTCTTTCCCCGCCCACTTGTGGTCGGGGTAATGGATTGTAATTGAAAAGCTACCAAGCCAAGTTGAATTGAGTTGAGTTCAGTTAAGTTGAGCTGACCTGTGCTAGTGGAAAAGGCCCAATTGAAAGTCTGCAGGACTGCGGCCCTCATAGGACCGGATTGGGAACCTTTATCTATATCTTAGACAACAACGTTTCACTATTTAGTGAGATTTCTCTGGGCAGCATTCAGTTTTTTCAGTCTGTTGTTCCTAAGCCATATGTTTTTCCAACAGACTGATATGAAAAGTTGAAAATGTATTATTTAATCAGTTAAATAAACTATAATATGTTTGTTATATGGAGTGAAGTTCTTATGACTGAATTCAGACATCTCCTTTTTGCATTTTCTATTAAGTCTTCCGTTTAAACCAGGAGGTTCTACTTTATTCTGTTAAAGTTTTTCCATCTGCCATCTGATTTTTTTTCACATAATCTCCAGCAAAATAGAAAACTGGATAGAAATGTTGTTTCTGGAGAGTAGCGACTTTCTCTTGGTTCCCCTGCAATGTGAACTTATATAGCACATCAGTAAATGTGAGACATATGGTTGCCTAGAAGTAGCCTGAGCCTTTTGTGAACACACAAACAAATCTCACTGTAGCACATATCTTTGTTGGTCCTGGGGAGGATACCTGGACTTGGATTTCCTTTCTTTTCCATACTCTTTATCTTGTTGTGGATTTTGGATTCTTCTTTCTCTGTGATGTAAAACTTCACAAGTCTGTATAGTGAATACCAGACTTTGCTTTAAACCTTCACTTTGTTGCTTTATGAAGCAATGTTTTGTACATTTGTCCCTGTTAAATAATGTAAATAAAAGAAATAAAATGGATCAGCATCTCAAACAGAAATAGTCTCACAGACTTTGGGCCAATTCCAATTCCTATCTTAACCCTCAATCTCAACCCTCAATCTTAGTAGCCCTCAAAACCTACGTAAAGGGCTATTTTGTGACTTAATGCTGCCCCTCACAGTTTGAAGACGTATCTGCATTTAAGGGGTGTCCCATTTCTAAAGCCCTGTCATAAAAATGACAAAATTGAGGCAACTCACCAATAAAGCCTTGTCATTGTTGGGGGTCATTACCCTGGGATATGCTCAGAGTCAGTGTGGACCTCTTCTGTGTATTCACTGAGGCAGCTGTAAGGGAACTTTTTGAGGGCAAATGCGCCAAATAGAAAACAAAATATTGAGGACAAGGATGTGGAGTTTACATGCGCACATCTAAATTTCCACCAAGCAAACCCCTAAATAAAGCAAAATGGCTGCAGCAGGGCCTGTGTATCATGTGCGCACTCAGGTGTAAAGAACTGTTGTAGGCAGGCTTGCCTCAATAGTAGAATTGAAAAGTTGATACTGACACCAAGGAAAATATTTCATGCAATTAAGAAATGACAAAGGCATGAAATGATCTTGTTTAACAGTACACTATACTAACATTGTACTGGTTTTCTAACTAAAAATAAGAAAACAAACAAATCTGTAATTCAATGCTCTATTATTTTTTCAATCATGAATGTGCCAATGATTATAGATTTAGTCATAAACAGCAAACTTTGAGAAAAGGACTGAACTTCACAAAGAAACCATGAGATTATTTTTCCAACAAGGGGATAAAGAAATAAGTTACTTAAGATTTTTCTTTTGAAATGGAAACAGCTGTTTGGTATTACCGTAGGTATCGTCTTACAAAAGCATTTATCACTAATTTTAAGATTAAATTAAAATAAAGTTGTTAAGTTGTATGTTAACTGAAGTCTATCAGTCACTCCATAAGGTGAATACTGTTTGGGAATCAGATGGTTATTCCCTTTGACTCTGTTTATCAAATAAGTTAATGTATTAGACACCAGGGCATCCTTTACAACATGGTTGAACGAACTGCTTTTTTAAAAGTTGTCATCTCAGTATCCTGTACAGACTGAATTCTTGTTTCCTGCCATCAAAATGCAAAATAAAGACTCGCTGCTGTTACCAGTTTTGAGAGTTTTAAAGTGAAATTCTTGAATGATCTCTAGTCTAGACACTTCTTTTATATGTCTAGATTGATACGCAATGATGCGTGATGTCATCATGTTTTTCTTGAATGGAGCTACAGGTGTGGGAGTACACAGATTTTCTACCTGTTGCCATGAAAATACATCAAACTGGAAAAAAATGGACTTAAAACGGATTACTTTCTCGTGGTTTTCAGTGTGAGAAACCTCGAGATACACCAGGCTATTATATGTTTTTGTGATCAAGTCAGGAAACCAGTTACAGTAACCCCAGAAACCAGAACGACAGCAGGTCATAAAGGACTTCTTCCTTTGCTCAAAATTTACCTTACAGATTGTGTGACTGTTTAATATCAGCTGGATAAAATGCTGCCTGCGGACTCTTAAATCCACATCCTCCCCCCATCAATCATTCAGGGCTGCCATGTTACAAAAAACAATTTTTTTAACAACCTTAGTTGTAGGGTTTATATATATATATATATATATATATCTCCTGTATATATGTTTCTGACATTAAAATGCAGTTTGACTGAAAACAAAACTAAATACACTCTTCAGATTAAGTGGAGATCATCATTACAATGACAAATCAGAAACAGACACATTTCTGCAGAGATGTTTGAGGAAAGGGCCTGAATGCATAAAACATTTATTTTTTGGGTCACTGTTATCAAATGTTGACTCGTACTTAATAAAGCATTGATTTGTACTGTGGCCATGTTTTCTATCCAACTATGGGCATCTACAGTTTACAAAACAGAAAATTGACATCTCTTTTTTTTTCCTTCAGTGTCTTTACATATATTCTTTAGCCCAAGTGACATTAAAAAATTTTCAGTTGGGGAAAAATGTAGAGTATTAGATTTCAAAAAGGACCACAATAAGCATATACACCATTGTATAGCAGCTCTTTCTTTACTGTACTTTGCCTCTATGGGTAGACATTTTGGTAAGATTTAACTGAACCTGAAATAGAAGGTTTTTTTTAGATAACACCCATTTTACCACCTTGTATCCAGAAAGATTATCTCATACTATTAAACATCTGGCAAAGAGGCCTTAAAATGCAGCTCTATAAGGCTGCCAGCCATCAAAGCACTGACAAACTAAATCACGGCCCTCTAGAGTGACACTGTTTTCTGATCTAATAAGTCTGTTAAGGGGATGACATTGTTTCTCATGGCTTTTCAAAACTGTTAACAATCTCTCTTGAACAATGTTTTAATTTCTAGATCTGACATCCTGAGTGGGATTGGGCACTATTACAGGAACATTTTTTTAAAAAAGGGAAAAACATCCAACCTTGACACATAGCTACATTATTACTTTAGGTTAAAGATGACTAATTAAAGTTCGCCAACCTTCATCAACATATTCATACTGATGCTAACAAGATTGAGAGACAGGAAGAAAATGAAGGTGAATGGCAGGAGAAAATGGCAAACAAATAGCACTCCACAGTGTTAAGGTTCAAACCAGTCAAGACTTTGTGGAAGCCTCATAAAGTTTATATATTGAGCTTCGACTGTACTATATTGTACACAGGTCAAGACATATTATGAGGTCACCTGTGAAAGATACGCTTAATAGAAAGTCGGTGCCACAACAGCGCTCCTCCGATGGGAAGAATGACCAAGTCATCATGAAGGGTCAGATAGTGTGGAAATAAAAGAGTGGAAATGGAAGACTGTGCCACATTCATAAGCCCAGAAAAAAGAAGAGGTTGACAGTAAACCCTGTAAATCCATTTGGTTTTTCAGACATGGATGGAGAACAGAACTGACAATAGCTTGAGGGGCCAGTGCTCCATGGAGTGAATACCAGAGCGGAGGAGAGGAAAAATAAATAAAGAATGTGTCACCTAGTGGGAGGAGGCACCAAGG
Organism: Atherinomorus stipes; assembly: GCA_023101725.1. Lineage (NCBI taxonomy): Eukaryota > Metazoa > Chordata > Actinopteri > Atheriniformes > Atherinidae > Atherinomorus > Atherinomorus stipes. The sequence goes on along the minus strand of JALJCO010002158.1, from coordinate 186,966 downwards.
CAGGATCTGTCAGAACTCTGCTGCTGTCTGCAGATTAAATCTTGAGCTATTTAAAGAGGGAGAACACGCCAAAACCCTTGACGCTGATGTCCATGTGCCACACTTTATTGGCAACAATCCCAAGAAAATATATACATACAGTATAAGATGGCTAACAGAGGTGAACATGAGAGCATTTTCCTCTGTTGTGACTGACCTGATCACATTGCATGTCCTCTCCATCCCTGCACATTCATCACATAAAATTCAAGGTCATACAGGAGGGAATTTGCGCCATGATGTCACAGATGCGGTCAGAGCAGCCACACCGATCGTGAGGGTTATTGTTGGCCCATAAATAAAACTTTGCAGCCTCGAGGTTAGGTGTACATGCTGCTTTCTGAATAATCAGCGTTGCCCATCAGGATCAAACTAACATGCGCCAGCCTGGCAGTCGCTATGACTTGGCGTGTGCTGTAAATGTATCCGTTGTGTCTGTATAACAGTGTGTTTTTATTTGAGGGAGGAAAAAAAGCTGGTGATTGATGCATGTGCTTGTGTGGGTGTATGAGTATCTGCCAGAAGATATGAGTTTGGCAGTGTGTATATGAGCATGTGTGCAAATATTGTAGTCGTGCATGTGCCTATTGTGGGCGAGTGCCCTTGCATGCGTGTGCGTGTGTGTTTTCTGTCCTCCCGCGGAAGATTGATTAGATAGAATGCTGGTGGTGAGGCCCTGCCCACTGTTTGGTCACATCACTCTGACTCAGTGATGTTTCCCTCCACAAATAAAGCAACATTAGCACAGTCATGTTTGCCTCCCAAACATGAGCCAGGGATGATGAAGCTATGTGCGCTACTGAAGTGCAAGGCCTCATTTACCGCCTCTTTCCTGCTCCCTTTCGCTCTCTTCTTCCAGGCTGCAGCAGACTGACTCTCCGCTACAGACTGAGTCATTCTCAGCCAGTCAGTTATCTCTCCATCCAGCCCCCAGATTTCACCACTCCTTTTGATGTCATCAATCAAAGCTCCGCTGCCAGAGAGAGAGAGAGGGTGAAACTCAGAAAGGTGTCAAAAGAGTGGCCAACTAAGGACTTGCACTTGTAGCTTGGCTCTGCATTTACGCATGAACTCAGAATCCATAGATTATTAATGCAGCCTCTTTTCAAATGTGCCCAGAAACCTTGTAGAACAGTAGTGTGAAAAGGGAAGACCTTGCAAATGGAAGGTGATTTGACAAACACTGTATGTTGAATCATGCAAGCTTGAAAATAGGCACTGCATTTGGTTTTGAGGATTTTCTGGCAGATACTTGCAAATGTTCATATCATACCTCTGGAAAGTCCATATTGTGCCTGACTTCACACCGTCTTCTTTGCCAAAGCCAACTTTGTTGAAGAAAGGATGAAAGTATTTGACATAAAATAACACATCTCTGTTCTGCTCAATGAGTCCACTGTTTATGGACCGACCATTTAAAGCCAGAGTTAGTAATCCTGCACAGAAACACTTTTTGTTACACTGGGTGAAATGGTCCTTCCATCCTGACAGTAGTCAATACATCATGTATCTGACCAACCCCTGCCATTTGCACCGAAAGACAGGAATTCGGACCGTAAAAAAAGAACGAATCGATGCCTTTATGTCTCGTCTCTGTCCCTCCCCTCTCACCGTCCCCCACCTGGTCCCCACGAGACCCGCTCTATGCGCCACTCACTATAAACAAATATAGGTAACGGACTGCTAACTGCTGCCGCACCAAAAAACCCCAAAACAAAACAACAGATAAGGAAGAAGTCTTGGAGGCATTGATGTTTGCGATGTGGACTTTTAAGTCCATAGAAGAAGTTGGAGGTGATGCTGGCCACTAGCACGCTAACAAGCTATCCACTCGGCTGTTATCGTTAACCTGCTCGTAAAACATCAGCGCACACGTCCCTGCACTCTGAAAGCGTGGTTTCGGGTGGTGTGTTTTTTTAAATGTAGCTTTCTCAAACCGTTTTTTCCAACACTGCAAACCCTACTGTAGCTTTCAAGCCTAAAAAGCAAAAGATATTGAGTGAAAAGGATGAAAACATAGTCTCCTGTCCTTCATCCTCTCCTTTAACAGCTTATCTGTCAGTAGTTATACAATGTTTCTTGAGTATGCAGGGTTTGTATATATATATATATATATATATATATATATATATATATATATATATATATATATATATATATATATATATATATATATATGTGTGTGTGTGTGTATTTTTTGCAGATTTAAGGCAAGTAATCAATATGTTTTTTGAGCCCCTAAGTGATTTTTCAGTTAGTAATTAAAGGAACAGATCTATGTGCTTCGACTAATTGTTCTTTCATTGAAATAGGTGATAAAATTCTATCCAGCAAAAGAAGGAGACAGAGAAAAGACAGGCGGCTGTTGCTTTTAAATGGGCACTGTAGCAGAACATCTGGATTTTAATGTTTCATTACCCATTTACAAGCAGTATTTTAAAGTTAAAGTTCATTCTTGCTTTGAGATGATGAAACCTGGGATTGCGCATTAATTGAAACGAGGGTATAAATGTGCTAATAAATACAGAAAAACTGTGTAGATGCAAAGAGAACATCTATTACTCAGGTGGCATTTTGAAGCCCTTGTTCACTTACATTTAAGTACATGTGACATTTCAGTATCGCACTCACAGTGGTGCATTGTTGTCACGGTTCTTAAGGTGTAGCATTTGAAATACAGTTACAGTGCAGCTTATCAAAATGCAGAAAATGCCTGTGAAGCTTGCAAGTGCACATCTGCGGTCTGTAAGGCATCTCAGAATGATTCCAGGGCTGTGAAAAGCACATCCAATAACATAATACCAATGACAGAATTCAGCCTCCTCCCTTTAGAGATGAAACACTAATTGTTTTATTGATAACTCTGACAGCCAAATGATGGCTGATTGCTGACTTCTACAAGCCATCACAAATTCTGCTGGCGTAAATGCAGAATACACAACGATTAATGCAACATCCCTTCTGAAAGTGCTCCATCTTATTCCACACTCCACATTTCACTACTTACTCCACAACCAAGCTAAAAATAGAAGTTCAGATCATGACAAAAAAAGGTCACTGCTGGGTTCACCCGCTTTGAAAGGCCTGGCAAGGAGCTGGGTGATTGTATATTTCTATTGTTAGTGAAGGCAGACTGTTTGGAAGATGTTATCCACACATTACGGGGGGAGATGTGTTGACATCTGTCACCCTGATGATTGATAGCCTGAGGGAGATTCTTCAGTAGCTAGATTTTGGTTGCTGTTTTACAAGGTGCAGTGTGTGGGTGGGTGGACAGGAGATTGCCTATAAATAGAGAAGCTGATGATGGCGAGGGAGCGATGGAGGCAGGTATATGTGGCTGCCAGATGGTGCCTTGTGGGGAATGTCTCCTAGTGATTTTGTTTGCAAATAGGTCTCTGTAAAGTCAGCGGCTCCTCTCCTCCGACTCCCTGCTGTTATAGGCAGAGCTTTAGGAACTGCCATATCTGATAAAGGTGCTGCCGACTCAAAGATGTCCCGCCGCTCGCTGGAGAGAGAGTGAAAGTGACGCACTGTGACAGGTTTTGTCACTCTCTGAGGCGACCGCCCTACAGATTGTCACAGATAGAAATGGCAGAAGCCTAGAAGCTATGACAAATTGTTTTGAGAAGAAAAAAAGAGGAGAGCCAGTGATGCCAATATCTGTGGCCTACTTGAGCATAGTGGTAGTGAACAAAGGAGGCTAGCCATCACTCACGATCTTTGTTTTCACTTTCCATCACAATATGTGTAGGTGTTATGACCACTAGTGCACGGGCTTCTTTCTGCAGACAGGAATAGCTGAAGAACGGTAAATAAAACACCAACCAGCCACAACAATAAAAAACCACAACCTTCCACGTTGATTTATAGCGTGGTAACATTACAGGAGAATGTGTACATGAACAGAACAGACGGCAAACCTTGATCTGCTCCACTGAGTGAGTGTGAGTACAACATTGCAAACACAGTAACAGAAGCCAGGGTGATTTCACAGAGATATGGGCACATTTTCTGGATCATAAGTGCTTGCACCACATCAAATAAAGCTCAATCGGGTGTAAGAGATCAAACAAAAATTTGTACCAGTGTACAACTCCAGTCTGCAAACATCTTTTTAAAAAAAAAAAAGTAGAGTAGCCACATGTTTTTATGTCTTAGCATTGTCACAACTCAGGGGTCTCCTCTCTTCTCACAATTGTCACAAGTGAACTTTTAAAAGCATCTATTATCTTAAAGCTGAATATTACACTGGAAATATTTACTCAAAGTATATATTATATTCCTGACATTTTTAGGAATTGAAGCTGAGCACGGCTTAAAAGGGTGGAAACACATAAATTCTGCAATAAGGGTACCAGATGATAGCAAATCGGTTACTATGGAAAAAGGAAGTCATTTATTTAGTTGTTTTGACATTTGCATCCTGGAGACATGAGCCATGTTTAAAACCTTTACAGTGAAACTGGTTTGTTGATAAGCAGTAAGAGACGACCGGTTTGAAGTGGCCATAAGTACTGACTTTGTACAGCATTGCAGAAAAGAGAGGTATCTGGGAATAACGTACTGTGTGACACATTGAGGCTTGTGTCAGTAGTAAATCGTACTAAGTTCAAGCTTCTGCTGATCTGTGGTCAAATAACTAAAGAGCAGAATGACCAGATCTCATGATATGCTGTGATGAAGTGAGTCATTGCTGCAGTTGATGCTCTGGCACACATGCATGAGCACCATGGGGTAACATGGATCTGTACAGCTTATACTGATTACGTTGTGTGATTACGTTTAGTCGGTGCCTAACGTCATTAGAAAATGAAAAGACTGAGATAAGCAGCATTTGTAATGGAATGTGTCCAGCCTGCAGAAGAGTGCTTACTGTGTGTTTCAGGGTGTTAAGATTTACTTGCTGACTGTCTTCCTCCTCTGTCAAAGTATAATTGGCCTATTAATACACTTTTAACCAACTAGGTGGTGCAGATATTTGGAAGAACCTAAAAAAGATGATACTAAATAAAGGGTTGAGTATTACTTCAAATAGTAAACAACATTCTCACATTCATGGAGAAAAATGTAATCATTTGTTGATTTTGTAAATGACACTCACTTAAATAGGACCTGCATGACAAAGTTTAGTCGACCAAAAGATCCTCAAAAGCTAGACATCATGCTGTGATCCCAAAAAAATTCAGAAAAAAATGAGAAACAAAGTAGTTGAGATCTATCAGTCTGGAAAATGTTACAAAGCCATTTCTAAAGCTTTGGGACTCCAGCAAACCACAGTGAGAGCCATTATCCATAAATGGTGAAAACCAGGTTTAGGGGTAATCACTTTTTCACACAGGGCCATGTGGTCCCCCCCCCATATATATATATATATATATATATATATATATATATATGTATGTATATATGAAGATGTTTATTTTCAAAAGCAGTTAAGTCTGTTCTTTCTAAGTGGTGTCTGTTTTTGCAAATGAACTCTTCATATGTATATATATATATATATATCCAGGGTAAGGTCAAGGTGAAGGTTGCTTTACTGTGGCCCTTGCACGACTTAGAATCTCAGAATCCACATCTTGCATGGTGCAATGACTCACATCACTGCCCACTAACTGAGCATGTCACCTACTGTGGCATTGTTCATGAAGAATAATGCTGCTGAAAACACTGACGGGTTGATTATCACTAAACAGCCAATGTGCAGAGCAAAGCAAAGACGATGGAGCCGAGGGAAAACAGTAAATGATTATTACTGAGATCTGCTATCGTGCTGCCTCAGGAAAGCTGCATGGAGAAGGTTTAAATGAAAACAGATTTCATCAAGGTTTTGCCTTTGTTTTCTTTTTCTTTTTCTCTCTGACCCTTTCTGTTTTCATTCCACTGTGGCAGATTGGGATATATTTGTCGGGTAATGATATATGTGTGCTCACACTATTAAAGAAAATGGAACACACCCCCATTAAGATAAGCGCTGCAGGGCAAGAAAACCTAGAAATGCCAGTGGCATATTGATTGCATGCCCTGTATTAATAGTAGGGTTAGCTGGTACTCTCAGCCATGGTCAGTCGCTCTGAAGCTGTGATCTGACAGCTACGAGCTGCAAGCAAAGTTAATACCAAATGAAAATGATGAAAAACCCTTTGGAATGAACTGAAATGCGTAGCATCCAGTTAATATTAAAAATTTCAGTTTACTAATCACATTGTAGCTGTTTTTTGGTTCGTTTTTTTTTTTTTCTTGAAACTCCTGGTTTCAAGTAGAGCTGGTTGTTAAGATCAGTAGTCCCTTTATATAAAAACCTCATAATTTCAAAATGCTGTGTAGCCAGTGCTGTTTATTCTTTGGTTATCGGTAGCTATCATTTATAATAATGTGTTTTTGGGGACACAAAGTGAAAGAAAATGAAAACGGAAAGGAAGAAAAGTCAGAGGCTTTTCTGACAGCAGGGTGAGGAGACCATGGGCAGTGTGCAGAAACAACACTGCAACAAGAGTTATTATTCATAGCCAGGAACAGAGAATCACAAATTTGAATAAAAAAGAAAGGCATAGCTCATAATGCTCAGTGGGTCTAACATGCATAGTGCATGAAGGAGAGCTGCAGATATGGCTGGTAGAATATTTAGATACAGTATACAGTGTGTCATGACATGGATCTATAATGTTTGAATAGCTTATTCAACACTATTAGGATTTTAAATTTACTGCAAAAATATGTCCCACTGGTTCATGTTGGCACGATATAGATTACTGTATAATGCAAACAGTAAGGCCCTCTAATGTTTTTACATTAGAAAATTAACTGCCATAATGTGGACATCGTGGCTTCTTTTTTCACTTGGCCTTATTACAAATGTTTTTTTGAAGGTTTCCCAAAAACTTCAGGGAGAACAATCTTTAAATGACCCACAGTGTGATTTTTTATGGTTCACACTGTGCAATTTACAGTAGATCGTAAATATTTACAGTCCAACAATAGCATTTGTCAGATTGTGCACATGAAGTGACACGACCGTAGCTGCTGCAAGGAGAAGATGCTGCAGGGAGGGAAAAGCTCATCATGTGGTAATTCAGATTGTCATAAGGAGAAGTTATCAAAATATTGATTGTCAAAGACACATTAGTCTTAATTTGCTTGAGGCAATCTAAGAGACCATCAGACCTCCAACTATAATAATAAAATTCATTATAGCCTTAAATTATCACAATTTCCTAACGACGCTTTAAGAGAGGAAATAAAGCAGGACAAGACGCATAATGAGAAGCAGAACTTCACATCACCAGCTGCACCACAACTGTAACCAATATGCCCCCCCATTCAATCAGCACTATAATTTTTGTAGCAAGGGATTCACTGTCCACACTTTCCTATTTTTGTGTTTCTGGTTTTTATGTCTCTGCTATGAATGGTGTAAAAGTATTTACTTATAATTAGTCTGTGTCAGAGTTTATAGTCATCTGCCATATGTATTCACATGCAGGGTTTTACAAAAAATATGGGGAGTAAGGTTCAATGGTCAATTTCTTTTATTTTTTATCGATGAATGCTCCACTTTATAATCACCCAACTCGAGTCATGTTCATGGTCTTGATCCATAAAAGACTCAAATTTAGGCCGAGTCCACACGGAGCTGAAGCCGGTTTAGTTGTGAAACCGATGGCAGAAATCCAGGGAAAGGTTTCACGATCCCCATGAACCCGCTGTAGCACATCATACGAGGCTGTGGGTGGCGTTATGGTGATAAGAGTAACACTCCAAACCTAGAACAAGGCACAGCGCATGCGCAAATGAAGACTCACCACATGTCCCTGGAAATCAACAAAGAAAGAGCAAAACGGTGGAGATGGCCGAGGACTTACGAGACAAACGCTGAAGTTTTCTACACATTTGAAAACAGTCGCTCACTGACGCATTGCTGTTGTGAATTTTTTTTCAATGAACTTTATTGTTTTTGTGAACGAGACCAACGCGCGTTGTCAACACACACACACCCCTTTCCTTCCTTGCACAGTTACGTCCCCATGAAACACAAACCCGTCGAGGTTTCAAACCTTACCACCTTGGAACCCGGTTTCAGGGATGACCGCTTTCAGGAGGCTAATCCCTGGTTACGTGAGGATGAAAGGGAAGATTTCCTAAAATTTTTGATGGTTTTGCTGTAATTCGGTGCCGTGTGGACGGCCCCTTAATGTTGTCATTAAGCTTGAAAAGATTCAGGCACATGCAAGTTATGTGTGTGGGGGGTGGGTAAGCAGATAAAAAAAAGGCTTTAAATCACAGCTGAATAAATCATCTTGAATATTTATTTAGAAACATTAAAGGTTGACAGGATCATGTTTATTTGGTCAATTCTGGTTGTAGAAAAAGGAAACTGTACCTGCTGGTAAATCACAGGTTATTGATTATCTTTGCCACTTTATGCTAATTCTGTACTGATTTTGGTAACCTGTCATTGTTAAGATGAGCTGGTTGCATTTGTCTGTACTGTAGATCACAAGAAGGTTAGAAGATGAGCCACAGATTTACTCACACTCCTCAGCACTATGTCTGGCCACATGCTAATGTGTGTTGTTTAGTAAATCTGGCCCCCAGCCATTTATCTTTTGCATGGTGAAAGAAGACTTGACTTTACAAGAGTGGTAGCAGGGAAACAAAAACCTCTGACAGTTTTTTCGATTTGAACTTTTTAGCAGGTATCCTCTTCCAGCTACAAAAACAAATGTGTGACACAATTAGCAAGTGCGATTTATTGACATACACGAAACGGCAGTCCTGTCATCAGCTGTAAACAGCCCATCAGTTGTCATGGATGATACCTGAGTGATTAACACTAATATGCATGTCAGAGTTGGTCATTCAGCAATGTATGACAGGCTGACTGCATGTTCACCTCCGTCTACCTCACCAGTGGAGTTGATCTGACTCTATAATTGTGCATGGAAAGAGTAAAAGTAGGACCCCCTCTGATATAAAAATCAAAGTAAATTGGGTATGTTTTGGAAACCTGTGTTATCCCAGATTTGAGGGAATGTGCAAATCATTTACAGCCCTGGAATTGTGGCATAACCCTCTCTGCCGCCACATTGCTGAAACAGTCATTAGGCAATATTGTCTGTCTGCTGCTCTGGGAGACGGGCTGTGTTAGAGCCATACCAGGAACCTAGAAGGAAGGATTTTTAATTACAAAAAGAGAGCAGGTGATAGCTTTTGCATAGTAACTCTTGACATGAGTCATTTCTCACACAACTATAAATAGAGCTCAGTCCTGTTGACTAAAGAGACCAACTATAGATATTTAGCCAAGAGCATTACTTGCAGCTTTATTCTCACTTAGGATCAACATTGATGACTGTGTGCGGCTCTACGAGGAGTGTTGTTGGGACTGTTAGTGAAGTGCAAATCAACTATGATTTTATGAAGAGATTCTTTCACAGTCGTTTCCCCTAAAAGATATTTATTTCTTAAATAGAAATTAAATCACAAGTGCAAAGAAAGCTGGCAATTTGATGAGCTCCTTATGTTACATTTACACTATAAATACATTGGGATGAAAATGATAATTTTTCTTTGTCCTCCGCTCGGCTTCATTATATTTCCCATATATTTCTTCAGCGTATTTCTTATGAGCAGTTTTAGATTAGAATTGCATTCAGAAAGGGACTTAAATCTTTGCGCAACTGTGCAAATATTGTCTCATTATGCAAGTTTTAAATAAGTGTATAAGGAAAAATTTGCACCTCAGCATTCTTTATTTTAAATGCTTAACAAAAACCTGCTTAACAGCTTGAAACGCTACCGCTGCCTTGTACAGTGCATCTCTGCCACATATAGTGCCAATAAACAACTCAAAGCCCAAGATGCACCCAAATCAATTATTCCAACATAATGATTCAGTCTGTAATGAGATGTGAATATAATTATTTTTCAGTCAGCATTAACTGTTTGCTTGACTATGCACAGCATGTGATTCAAACAGGCTTTGACAGCCTGGAAAATTTGTTTATATTATACTGCGATATTTTTGTATATTAACATGTTTACACCAATTCTCTGCTTGCGTAAGAATTATGTGTACTGTCAATGTATCAAATCTAATCACCGTTAGCTAAGATAAATCTAAATATATTTCCCAAAACAGAAATTATGAGCAGTCATCACCAAAAAATAGGATCACCATGCAGCTATAAAAGTGCCTTGTATGTTCTTTTTTCTCTCTTTCAAGGATATACTTGCTGTTTATCTGCTTAGTGGTTTGGCCTGTAGACAAACTGGCAGTGTGAGGTATCAGGTTGAAGGATTTACTGCTGGATTGGACTGAGCCAGCTCCCACAGCGTTGCATTCTCCCCTCTGCCCAAGAGATTCTCCCATTTTTCTGGTGCAGGTCAGCTACATTTACCTTTCAACACCCCCCAAACACGGCTCTGTCTTTGTATACCATCACTGGCCTCTTGCTAAAAGACAAAACCTAGTTAATGAAAACTCAACCAAGTTATTAAAATAGGTCAGTGCAGCCTGATTGTCCCCCTCAACACAAACACAAACACACACACGCACACGCGCACATGTGAGCAGCATGACCAGACATTGCACAGGCCTAATCCGTCTGCTATCTCAGGGAAGCAGACAGACTGAGGAGCCCAGTAGCGTGGCCCCACCATCTTTTTCTGGTCATTACCGGCACTAGGCCTCTCAGCACGGATAGAAGCAATGAAGGAGAACCTCAATAAATGATCAGTGTGCTCTGCCAGCAACAACACATGCTGTATGTGCTGCCTCCCTGTTGCTGTACCCATTTTGCTCCCTCACTGATTGTACAACCCATAACCTCTTCAGGCTTATAGCATAAACCTCCCAAATTCGCCCTCCAGCCGTTAAATGAGTTTGTCCAAACTAATGACCCAAATTTGCGGAAGGGAGTGGTTGGTTTTCCCAGGCCTCAAGTACTGCAGAATCCCACCTTTTGTAAAGCCACTGAGGAATAAATGAGGCCCATTACGCCGTGAAGTTTGTAATGATGCTTTTGATTAGTGAGTTGTCAGGAGGTACTGGCCCTACGCTCATCACTGCGTTGTTTAGCACTTTAAGGCCTCCATACAGATGAGTGTTTTTGAGAAAAGATGAAAAAGCAGGAGGCATGTGCCTAATGAAGTCTGAGGCTTATAGCCACTCTCATGACAGGATAATTACACCAAATGCTTCCAGCGAACACTTCAAAGGACACTTTATCCCTGTGCCAACACCAAGCAATACATCTCACCAATCAAGATGGCCTGACCTAAATCAGGTCCCCCTTAGCTTCTCTGTTGCGTCGTCCACTCACTTACTCATTTCATCTCTGAGGAGTCAACTGCACAGGAATTTCAGCGACACTAAATATACTTATCTTGAACAGCAAGCATACAGGAATTAGCCCTTGCTGACATCTCTGCAGAAACACACTTAGAAGCCGGTCCCAGAGAGTCTGACGAGATGAAACGGGCTAATGAAGAGAACAGCATCTGGATGGGCTTCACTAATAGAGAAATATGCAGAGATTTCATCACTTGCCTTTTCAGGTGCTGTTTTATTTGATGAGCATGGTATGGAGCACAAAATGGCAAAAGATCAGCCACAGATTTGTCCAGTTGAAGACTCGTGAAATCTATGACATACATTGATGACCCCATGAAAAAAATATTGTGAGCCAAATTGTCTTGTACCTCAGTGACTTTGTGGATCTACAGATGTGCATATTATCAATCAAGCATGCTGACCTGCCAGTGAAAGGTGTCCACCTGCCATCTGAATCACACTTTGCAAACTGTCAGCTCAGCTCGAGTGTCGGCCGATGCCACCTGCTGCCTGATTCATAAATCTGCCCTGAGCTTTCTTCTACTACAGTCAAAATATTGAAGCCTCTGAGCAGAAATAGTTTGTATGGGGCTCACATACAGCTGGGTGATGTTAAGTATACAGCATCTAAAATACTCCTAAAACACTTTTTTCATCCAATATTGAATAAGATGTCTGTAAAAGATTGCACATGCTTACAAGTCACTGGACAATTTTTCTTGTGAATCCATTAAATATGTCCTTTGAAAGTAAGTCTGGGATGATAAATTAGCTTCTGGGGGATAAGATAAACCATATCACTACAATGTAAGTGGCTTGGATGCTCACCCTCTTTCGTCTTGAGGAGAAATAAATAGAGGGGAAAAAAGATAGGAAAAACTGCAAAACTGCGGGAGCTAACTGCATTAAAACAATATTTGTGACTGATTTACTCTTGAAGCCAGCATGCAAAGCCATTTTGATAATTGCCAAGACCTTCAAGCTGGCATTAACTGCTTCGAGCACAGGAACAGCAGCATAGGGGTAGGCTGGAAATCTACTGTGGCATGTTGAGAAAGAAATAATGCTTGTTTTGATTTGCTTGAAGGGCTCCACTGAACATTTTAGATTTTCCGATGGAAAAAAGAGAAGCAATTCTAGATGCTGGATGCTGCATAATTAACCAACAAGCACTGCAAATTTCTCTCAGCCGACTCTGAAAATGACTCGGGGGGGGGGGGGTGGAGGGACATGGTAACAGATGGAAGGGAACCAATGAAACACAGCATATCGGAGTGATCCACAGAAAATTCCCTCTCATAGTGTGCATGTCAAATGAACCCATAGAGGGTGTTATGTCTCCGTTATTTTGGTAAACCACACCTTATTTATTTATTTTTATACATGCACAAACTGCATCGCTACAGATGTCGTTTCTCAAAGCTGCTTTTATTTGCTGGTAAATACTAGAATATGAATGTAGAATACAAGGCACCCCCTTCCACTAGAATAATTAGAAACATGTTAAAGATGCACTTTTATATTTCCATCTGTTTACTCTCAAGTAAACAAATAACATCTCACACAGAACACACATTGATACGAATAAAATGAAAGTATTGCCCTTTAACATCTGTTTAATAATCAGGGTGATTTTCAGAGAACATGTGTTTAATGTTCCTCTTCTTCAGAGGAAATTTCCCACCAAAATTCTCACATTCACTTCGTTTGACCTCAGCCTGTATATGTTAGTAACCTATTCCTGTATTGATATTCCAGTACATTTCCAATTAGCAGCATGTGCACTCACTTGGGGAAGATGAGACAGATGCCCAGTCAAATAATTAAATCATGTTACCACACAGATGAATGTTGCAAAGAAGGATGATTGCAATCAAAGTAAGAATGGGCGAACTGACAAACCTGTATTATTCTGTTATTAGCAAAGCAAGTAAATAAGGAATTAAGGGTGGAATGTTAAAGACAACACAACCGGCAGCTGATCTTAAAAAGAAACAATCATGAAAAATGACTGCAGACAACAGCTGTGATTTTGTGCACACACAAGCAAAATGATGACTGTCAAAGTTAATTCTCATGTGCATTTTGCTGTTCAGCTGAATATGCTCCTGCCACTCAGAGGGGACATGAAGGCATGTCAGAGGAAAAGCAGACTTATGCTTTTAGGGCTGTTTTGGTGTTTTGGCAGCTCTCTTTAACAGAAGGTATCCATTTTTCCAAAAAGTCACTAGATTACATGTTAGATTATTTTGCTAGAAATTTGAAGAAATAATTAAATGACAAGTTTTTTAGCTTGTGGATCTGCATCTTTTTTGTGCACAGATAAACAGAAACAGAGAAGGAGGCAGGGTCATCTGGTCAGGAATAGAAGAAAACTGACAGGGATGCATGCTATCAAGAGTAGGACCATTTTCTTTCATTCAATATCACTATATTGGAAAGGTTTATTACTCAAACAGATCTTAAAGACAACAGACATTACTGATTCCATTCCTAAAATCCTCACTCTGTCAGAGAGGAGGCACTCCAAGAGTTTTTACATCACTCATGACAGCCATGTGTTGGATTATCGTGGCCTGTCATTCCCATCACTCTAACTTTGCGTCACAGACAAGGCTCAAAGAGCCCTCTTTCACTCCGACCCTCAATTACCCAGCCCAATCATCTCAGACAGGTGTTGAGGTACAGTAATAAACCCCCGCCTGATGCTGGTGAGCAGACACTCTTTTAAAGCACCTCTGAGAGCTCTGAAATGAGTGAGCTCTGAGTTGATCAGATGCTGTGACCACAGTTGACTCATGGCTGCTGGCTGATGGTGTGCAGTGAAACCACATGGACTCTAAATGAGATTGTCAGTGTGTGTTGTTAGCAGTGTTTGTAAATAAATGTGCTAAAATTTGATAGAAAACATGCATTTGTATTTTAGCAGACAGTAAATTACAAGATCACACAGAGCAAACAATCTGGTCTGTGTCATCACATTTTTCTCAGACTACTAGTAAGTGGAGTTGTCAACAGACGTATTAAGAGAACATATAAGACTGAAGTCGCAGTAATATCTCTAGCGCTTATATCCACACTAAAACTTTACATTACCACTTAACTGTGCTGCAAATGGAGTCTTTTCGGTGACAAGGACAGGCCGTCGCTGCATCATAAACTGCATGGGGAGCTGGTGTCATAAAAACAAAAAGATTATCATAACTTCAAGCTGGTTATGCACAAGTTTGCTTTTCTGGAGGAACAAAGTAAATCAATGCTACATTAGCCAGTGTATAGCCCATACAATAGCTCATATTACAGACTTTATGAAAGATTGTTGCAAAAGTTCTCTGGGGATCATTGTCCAACCATGAGGATGTTTTTGATTACACTGTTTTTGTTTATTTAGGCTTTTATGTGTGCATGTAAAATCTCCTAAACATGTTAGTGTCATCTCATAAAGGTGATACTTGGTTCCTGTATTAACTAGTTAGTAGCAGAATGACATAATTACTTCTGCCTTGCCTTTTTGACTAAGAAAATGCAGTGTGACAATTTTACATTTCAAACACATGGTGAGCATTGTTAATAACTCGTTCCCGATGTGGTCATTCATCTTTTGTGCCAAAGCAATCTGCTCGTCCAATTCAGTCCATTGCTCCATCATCACACATTCTCTGATTGCAAGAAAAGAGCACAGTTCATTGTTGCTGCATAAAGCATGCATTGTGGCCTAGAAATGTTCTGCAGGCTCTTTGAGGGAAGAGAGTTGTGAAGCTAAATTAGCTTACAGCATACTGCAGGGAGAGTTCAGGCGAGCAGCAAAAAGAAAAAAAAAAAGTTAGCTTCATGATCTGCTGGATAGACACAGTACCTTCCCCTTTCTCTGAATGTATCACGGTATATTAGTTGAGGACTTACTTTTCATTGTAAAATGCATTTAAACAAAACTTCTGGTGTAAAGATGATGTCGGGAAATACACCTGATGCCAGTTTTTTTTTAAACACTGATTAAATGAAGGTGGGTAATCAAGTAAACAAAGCGACTTAGGGTGAATTCCAACTCCTGTCTTAACCCTCAGTCTCAAAAATACGTACTCCTGCGAAGTGCAAGTGACGTCCCGATTCTCAGAGCGTTAAAGGCTGCTACATGCTCCACGAAAAGCGAGAACTTTCTTCTTGTTCTCGGGCTTCCGGGAACAAAATGACGTCATTTTGTTCTCGTGGACGTGTTTGAAGACGGCTTGCGGCTTGTTCTCAAGCCCTCGGCTGAGCAGAACTTTCTTCTCGGGGAGCTCCGAGAAGTATTGTGTGATTGGTCGGACATTTGAGGCGGGCGGGTTAACACAGACGCTTGAAGCAGAGTCGTCACCTCCGCATTTCTGCAGATGCAACGTTGAACGGATAGTTTTATTTAACAGCTGATCGAGGTGGTGAGAAAGTACAAAAAATGTACAGTCAACTACACAAGTGGCATTTAAATACACGGACACCACTGCGTGCGCAACTCTGTCCTGTCACAGACAAAGTTTATTGTAAATGTATAATCACTGGGTGAACACAGTCCCCCCCCCCCCCTCGCGTGCGCCTGGTCGCAGAGCTTCTTGTGGAGTATGAAATGACTTCACGAAAAATAACTTTTTTCTTGTTCTTGCAGCCTCACGGGCAAGAACAAAGTTCTCGCTTCTCGTGGGGTATGTAACAAGCTTTAGAGGGGCGGCAAGCGGCAAAGAAGGCGAGCTACAAATGTAACAAAATTTCTTTGTTAATAGAAATATAAATATCACGAAAACCATTGTATTATCTTAGTTTAGGCCCATGTTATGGATTAGGTACCTAATTTTTGCATAACATTTAATTTATTTTTACGATCTTTTGTCAAAATCGGTGCGGTCAAGCCATGTTGCTATTGTTTAAGTTACTGTATAGTTAACGTTGCAAAATGGGAATTTTTCTCTGTGCTTATGTAGCTGTTTTGTCAAAATAACAGCCTGTGTAACGTGCTTGAGACAATAATGGTATAATACGACTCGCTAATGTCGTCTCCTGTAGCCGCTACAATAGTTATAGCTGGTGTTTACCTTTCAATAAGCCGTAATATGCGGTGAGAGCTGAATATGTCCATGGTGGCGTCATTTATACAGACTATTTGTTTGATAACGCTAAGAATAACTGACAGATAGTGTGCAACAATTTAAAAAACATGGACCTGATGGACCTGTTAATGATGGCTTATGATCAAACAGACAGGGTTAACTGTGTAAATAAATGTAAATGAAGTAAATGCTTCTTCTTCTTCATCTTCTTCTGAATTGACAGACTGAACGCCGCTTTGACGTAATGCTGCCCCCCAAAGTTTGAAGGCGTATATTCTTTTAAGGGGTGTCCCATTTCTAAGTCACAAAATAGCCCTTAACACTTGGTTTTAAGGGCTACTAACATTGAGGGTTGAGCTTGAGGATTAAGACAGGAATTAGAATTGGCCCTTAGACTCTCTCTGCCCAAGAGTACAGTAGCATTGTACATTAACTGCTCTATGAGTAAAAGTCTGCAAATCACACAGCAAACAGGTTGAGTAACTCAAGGATTACAGGATTCATACAGCCCAGTTGCCTCAGGCTGTCTGCCAACAGAAGAGCACAGTCCAGGTACCCGTGAGGTGTACGAAGCCACGGCTGGCAGATCGGCAGAGAGGCTCATTGACAGATGAGCCGTTGCCATGCATGCAGAGGTATACAGCCTGATTCAAATGCAGGTGGGTTTTCTTAACAGCATGAAATGCCTCTGAGGTACAGATCTAAGAGTTACAGTGGCAATGGAAAGTTTTCAGCCCCTTTCAAGTTTTCTACATTTTGATGTTTCAGACTGATCATAAAAAATACTTTTTTCTCTTGTACTCGTTAGGAACTCTGTTTAGACTGGTGTAAAGCAAAAACAGGTCGGAGAAATGTTTAGTAAATTGAAAATAAAACTGAAATACACCATTTACATAAGCATCTAGGCTGCAAGTAAGTTGTGGTGCATAGCGTGTCAACATGTCTTCAACTGATATTCACTACCTAATAATAAAG
The DNA here is from genome assembly GCA_023101725.1 of Atherinomorus stipes. Lineage (NCBI taxonomy): Eukaryota > Metazoa > Chordata > Actinopteri > Atheriniformes > Atherinidae > Atherinomorus > Atherinomorus stipes. The sequence goes on along the minus strand of JALJCO010002158.1, from coordinate 169,539 downwards.
ACACCTGCTTATATGAGCTCTGCTAGTTTATGGTGCAAGTCCATCAACAGGTTTTTATTCAACTGGTCAAGAAATCAGAGTTTTCTATAGAGTTGCAAGATAAAATTGAGACAATGCTCAAAACTTGGAAAAGTCTAGCAATGCAAAATACAGGCGTGGTTTCGGCAAAACCCTAAAGGTTCAGGAGTGACTAGGTCAGAGTCATAAGAGGCCTGAAAATGGCTGCATGCTTCCATCCAACCTGATAGTTCAAACATGTCAAAGGAAAGACGTGCTTGTGGAGTCATTTAGAATATTTGAGGTTGTTATTGTTGCCAACAGTGTATCAATCAAGCAATGGGTGGAGGGTCTAAGTGTAAAAAAATATAGTTCTGTTTTGACACTGTGCAAAATTCTGGGAAGATTGATAAAGAATAAATTGAACAGTATCTTAACCCATTCAGGCTACAGGCTTCTCTTTGCCCCCAAGACACCTTCTTCAAATATATAAAGGCTTTGGGGTTTTCATAAAAAAAAAAAAAAAAAAAAAAAAACCTTCTCCCTCTGCATCACTAATCCAAGTTACATTTAAAGTTGATAAACAATAAAAGACTTTATAAAGTAATTAGTTATATCATTATGTTACTTTGCAAAGAAATTCAGTTGTGAACCTTTACATTATCAAATATGAACGCTCCTTTAATTACTTGTTCACTTTTTTTCTAATATCAGACTGAAGATACTTTTGAATGCTCTGCCACTTGATATAGCTTTTGTGTATTTGTGCATGTATAAAGCTGTACAGGTGAATAACAGGACTGAAAAATGCAATATGAGTCTCAAAAGACATACTGAGGATGATATTTATGAGTAAAAAGGGAAGAAAAATTAAATGCATACAGTCAAATAAATTACTGGTATGTGGTATGAAACTATTTCTCCTCCTTTATTTGACTTACAGTAATTGGTAAAATGTTGTATCACAGCTTGCTAAGTATGATTGGATGGGCAATGGTCTGTTTCCAAGTCAGGGGTGCCCAAGTCCAGCCCTCAAGCGCTACAGTACCATCCTGAAACCTGGATACCTTCTCAAACAAGCCTGAATCAAATGGCTGAATTCCCTCATCTGCATGTCATTCAGCTCTGCAGAGGCCTGGTAACGAGCCATTCATCTGATTCAGGTGTGTTTGAGAAGCGATGCATCTAAAGTTGCAGGACTGCACGACGGCTCCCCTGGAATGAGAATCTAGAGCAAGCTGTGATGCAGGTCTGCAGAAGTGAAACTACACATGCTGAATAGATATTCAACAAAGTGCTTTAAACACTCCCTCTCATCCAATCTGATCACTTTATACAGAAATATTTCAAATAGTGCATAGACCTTATATTTCAGATATTAAAATATTTCATATGCAGATGACATAAAATATCACTTTAGAATCAAGGTTCACAATTAAGACAGGAAAGAAAATGGGAGGTGCAAAGTGAGTTTTCATGCCACAGTCCTTATATTTCTATTCACATGAATTTATTAAAACTAGATAAACATAATTGTGTTCGAATTTGCAGCTGCAAGTAATTGTGGAAGCTTATTGTTTTTGTAAAGAAAGGTCCTGTGTATCCTGTGCCGAGGGAGATAATAAAGAAACATTGGAGGCACTATATTTAGAATTTAGTGAATTCAACAGCCATTTGGACACTTCTGGGTCATTTCACCCTTACAAAAGCATCTAAGCATAATGGACTCTTGGACCATACCCTACAGATTTCATTAGTGATCTTACGGAAAGATAATGACTTTACAGTTGTTGATAATGTCTCCTTCACCACATGAATAGTTGAATTAATTAATTTCCCTGAGAATGGCAGATTTATAGCCTTGGTTAAAGCCAGCCAATGGTTGCTGTGGGGCTGTGCTTAGCCTTCAGATGCTTCTTCACAGCTGAAATACAGTTCTTTGTTGCTGACAGACGCATCACTCGTGCACAATATACATCTCAACCATCATTCTTTGTCCTTTTCAACAACAAATTCGTATTAACACGTGAAATCCCACAGGGTACATTCTGTCCTCGCTGCATTCTCGCCAGATGAGCGAGCTGCAATGTGCACTAATGTGTGCAGGACTGTCTGAATCACCAAATGTGTTGGAGATTTACTTCTGTGTCTCCCTCTTGTATTATTTGGTTGGTGCCGACAGAATGCACATACTGTAAGGTATCGACAGGATTGGATTCATTAAAAAAATAAGAAAATGATTAACTGAATTGCAAAAATAGCACAATACATTACCAGTTGTAAGTATTCTCAATACTGCAGTGTATCAATTTGTAACACATATCCCCATCACTGGTTTATATGGCAAAAACAGAAATAAGCTATAAAAAGCATTCAAAGGGTCAAACATTTACTTTTGTGGTAAATAACTGCTTTTGGCTTTAAATTTTATAAGTATTTTCCTTTGAAAAAGTATAAATCTATTTAAAAAAGGATAAAAACTGGCTCAGAAATCACTCACAATCACTTTCAAAATTTTGCAAAGGATGAATTGTAGTTCAACATGCAAGGATCAGGCTGAAGTTGTGATACAATCATACTCAAGTACTCGGTCTGTAGTCATGAGAGCCCGAGAGAAGCAAACACAGCAAATAATTATGGAGGCAGAGGGAAAAAAGGACCGTGTTCCACAAATCTCAGGGTAAAAATACACCCTCTCTGCTGTTTACCTGCAATTATGTCGCAAACCCATATGGACACACTACTGAAAAGAAAAAAGCGAGAGAGAGAGAGAGGGAAAAAGTTCTAAACACTGTGTTTAATTGCTGGATAATTTGGGGAAATGTATATTTTACAAGCTCCGTGAATAGTGAGTGTTTTCATTTCACAATAGATTGTTGAGAGCAGAACATGCTGATTGAAGGCGCTAAAATGTCAAGTACAGAGGGCTTGGATTTTAGATGTCAGCAAACCAGCTTCATTCCAACTGAAGTGCACTCTATTCACCAAACACTCAAACACTGTGGCTGCTGATGACAGAGGCATGGGGTCAATTCTGAGGCGGCAACAAATGAGATGCTTTTAAGTGATATATTCCCACTCAGCTGCAGAACATTTCACTTTACTGCGTTTGACATGTTACAAAAAGCACCAGAATTGATAAACATCAAAATTCAAGCATCAGCAGCAGCATGTTAAAGAGTTCATACTGTAAAGCTTGATGTCAAGGTTCATCTCGTCCATCCAGATAGCTGCTCTCCATCGTCATGAAAACAAGAGCCAACTGGGGATTTAACCTCAACTGAGAGGCTTCCTCCACTTGCGCCTTTCCTTAACGCCAGAAGTCTCTTTGATGAGTCCTGACACGTTTTCAGTGTTACAGCCCCGTTTCAATGGATATTTAATTTTGTCTTGACGCAGCGCAGAGGTAATTTACAACACCTGTCCACAGGAGGCCATGGTGGAAATAAAAGCAATTTTCAAAACCATGAACAAACAATTAAGGATTTATGGATGAAAGTCGTGTAATGGGAAGCAGTAAAGGCAAACACAGATCTATTAACAGCTGAGAGTAAATCTCAGCTTTAGTTAAACTTGCCAGCGGGGGGCAACTCCATTGAATATAAAGCATCTGGAAATGTCATGTAATGGAGTCCCAAGTGAACTGTCACAGATTTACATTAAAGTGACTTTGTGATTAATACTTTTAAGTTTAATTTACACTTGTTCACTTGGGGTGAACTTGTTAATAAACTAACATTTGTGGAGGAAAAAAAGGAAGATTAGTCTGCGTTTGTGCAGCTTGGCATGAGATCTCTATGCAGAGCCTCGGTCGGTCGGTCATGACATCGCATTTGGAATTCTGCCTTGTGTGAGGCCTTTACATCCTCCTGCTGCTGGTTAATCCTTACTGTACAGTATGTTAATACAGCCAATTTCCCAATAAAGCTGCTCTTATTAACATAGTTGTTCTGGTGGTCTGTCAAACAGAAGCAAGTCTGAATTTATGACTTAAAAGCAGCCCATTAAAGACAACACATAAACTCATAATCATCATCAAAGCATGTCCAGACTGTTGTTAAACTGCTCTTATAAAAATACGGATTTTATGCCATGAAAATAAGTTAAGATGAAATCTATGCAATGATTTAAGTCATATTTGCTATATTTCATTTAAGCTTTATCTATTCATGTAATCACATTGAGACATGCAATCTCATTTGCAAGAAAGACTTGTTTTAGGCAGATAAAGATGAAAATAATTTAGTTAGACTTACTTATAGGGCCTAATTTTACCAAAACAGTAAATAAATTAGAGTTTAAATAAAGGAATAAAGCAGGTGACAGTAAAAAAAAGAATCCAATAATAACAAGCTCAATTCAAAGATGTTTCCTCCAGTCCCCTCGGAATAACTTTAAATGATCCGCATGGGATAAAGGCTTAGATCCTGCTGTAGTTCCAAGTTAAAGGAGCAGAGTAAAAGCCCCTTTTTGCCAAGTCAGTACAATCTGAGGGAACGCTGAAAGTAATAAAGTCCTGGGAGCACAGGCTGTGACAGTTCTAAGTAACATGCAGGAAGATAAATATGATGGCAGCAGCCCGAGGACGGATTTATAAATGAAGTTATACCAGTGCAAAAGTCTGCTGATAGATAGTGATGACCAGTTGACCAGAGAGTACATTGTGTAACGGTGTGTGAGGGCTTTACAGTCTGTTATGATTCTTATGCTCCATGAAAAACAACATCTAGTGAGCTGACAGAGGCGTTCATGTAGATGATGACACCATCGTCAAGGTGAAGTTAGAAAAAAAAAATGGAAGCTGTAAATGTAAAACAGGATTTATTCTGAAAGAAGAGTCAGTTTTATTTTATTTTTATAATTTTATTCATATCATAATGTATTTATAGTAGGACACAAATTCAATGGATGTTCCTTGCACAGATCTTATAGAAGGGAGAACTGCTGGTACCTTCTCTTTCATAGAGAATATACTGTAATGCCCTTTGTTTTATCTGCATTCAGCTCTAGCCTGTATTTACAGTCTGTGATCTACTAGAGAAAAGGTTTGAGGCCACAGACTTTTTTTCCAATGTTTTCTTACAGTCTATAACCTCCTGCACCACAATGACAAAGCTGCACATGTGCAGTCATTTCACAGGCACTGCTACATCTGGCAGAGCAGCAAGGTAGATGCAGAGGAGACGGTGCTCCCTCCAACACTGACCCAATGGCTCATTTATTCATGCAGACACAATGACCTACAATTACAAATAATATGCAGCATCTACTGTCAAGGTGGCATTTTTGATGGCAAAATGGTGATGGTTGCATTGTACAGATATCTTTTCGTGTGTATTGTAATGTTTTAACCCTTACCAAGTCATTTTGAATTCTAACGCTTAGCGCTAGTTGCTGTTTAAACCATGTCAGGAAGAGAGAATTTCACCACAATGTCAGTGTGATGTGTGACAAGGGCAGCCAGCAAATTCATGCCCATAAACGTGACTTAGGCATTGTAAATTGAGTGAATTGTAGCTCTAACAATGTAGCACTAACCTTTTAGTTTTGATTTAATTCCACAATAAAGTTTTGGTCTTATCTAATCCAACCAGAAAGTGGTAGATGTGGTTTAGGGAAAGGTTAGTTGTTGAAATTAGACTACATCTGAAAAAAACAGTTGTCATATTTCAGGGGATGAACTTGCAATCTACTGTTAAAAGTCCTGTGTGGGACATGACTTCTTTCATTTAAAAATAAATAAATAAATAAAAAACTCTGTCTTGTAAATGAAACATTTAAGCGCAATATTTGTTTTGATGTGGATACCATCCTTCCTGCCAGTGTAGGGTCAGTATAGTTTACAGGATCTGTCAGGATTAAACGTTTATAAATGAATATCATTCATAAAGGTACAAGCAAATAATGTTTTTAAGTCTTTTAGTTTAGTCATTTGCTCCTCTCTACATTTTAAAATGGATGTGACAAGAGACCGTGTGAAGAATGATTTACATGAGAATTGAGACCCCTGATGGATTAAATCATGTTGGACGTGCATATTCTAATGTTTTTAACCAGTTTGCAATTCCAAGCCAAAGTCCAGCTGGAACGGACTTTTCTCAGCTTGACATGTTGAAACATACTGAACATACAGTACTGAAATGTTTTGCTGATGTAGAGTGAGTTGGCTCATTCTCTAACAAGCTACAGTAGTGTGAGATGATATAAGGTGACCATTTTTCTTATCGTGAAGTCATATTTCAGATAAAAATTATATGAATAAATGTAGTTAAAGACTTGGAAAATGTAAAATATTAAATATCTGATCCTTTTAAGTTTCGTCTCCAGTTTGCTTCGCCACAATCTCACTTCGTTTCATGTGTCTTTTTCTTTTGTTCCAGGTGGTGGGTCAAATCGATAAACTAACGTCCGACTTTGACTTTGACCTGGAGCCAGATGACTGGACGGTGGCCACGGCCAGCAGCACGTCCAGCAGTGAGCGGGGTCTGGGAGAAGCCTTCAGATTGGACTTCCTCAACGCAGATGTGCTTTCTGATACCTGGGAATTCTGCAGTTACCTAGAGGCCGCTGGAGCGGCCGCCCGGAGCTCCAACGAGCAACATGTGGATCTGGGTCGTGGGGCCATTCCCACCCAGACCCAGACCCCCACCCCACCCCCCACCACTGCCTCGGTCTACTCGCAAATGAATGGTGGGCTGCCTATTCCCAACGGTCCACGCATTATTACCCCAGATTCATCCAGCGAGGAGGCCAGCAGCTCCACGCACAGCCAAAAGACCTCCCGTACCTCCGGCACAAGAGAAAGAGTCCGCTTCAGTGACAAAATCCTGTACCATGCCTTGTGCTGTGACGATGATGAGGAGGAGGAGCAGGAGGAGTTACAAGAGGACAAGAGTGGACGTGCTACACCAGATAGCGATACTGAGCCCAGCATCCTGGCCAGCTCAGTTGCCCCTAAACGTTCTTCCTCTGAGCACTCACTCCTCCATAACTGTTTGGACCCTTCCTACGTCTCTTCTCCAGTGAAGGGGATGACAGGAGCTCACACACTACCCAGAAAAGGTCTCTTAAACCCCGGCTGCCGCAAAAAACTGTTACGAAATAGCAGCACACAAACTGTCTCAGACAAGAGCACCCAAACTGTACTGCCCTATATTCCAAGCAAACAGAAAACAAAGGACCACTGAGAAAGCCTGAAGTCACACAAATCTCATGAAGAGAACTGTGCATTATTTAATATTAAATACATAGCTCATAGATTAATACACAAATAAATAAATTACTAAATAAATAAATGATATATGGGAAATCTCTCGACTTCCTACAGTCATTCTGAGGCTCAGGGAAAACACTATGACATGAATTGAAGCAGATCTCTACGATGAAGGTTACTGCTGGACCAAAAGGTTAGCATTTGTTCTGTTAAAAGATAAAATGAATGGACATTTTAAGTGTAATCATTTGAAACAATGACAAAGATTACTGAAGCAATCATTTTTACCAGAACATTTTAAATACTCAAAATTAGAGCTATGAGAAGTGCGAAGAGGTCTTTTCCTTTCAACACACAATAGAAGTCACAAAGAAAGAAAAGAAAATGCTTGTTCCTTTAATGTGGATACAAAATGTTGCTCATTCTGTACACTGAATCTGTATAAACATTGTCTTTTTTCATGTTCCAGTAATTTCAAATGTCAAGGGGATTATTGCTTCCAACAGGGAAATGCCTTCAGATGCACTGTCAAGCCTCTTCCTCCTCACTTTGAAGTCAGCAAACGACTCAGAGCGAAGAGTCAGAAAACAACAGCATTTACCTGCCCTTTCTTTTATGAAATATCTCACTGTCATCTTTCCTCAGTCGGCTGCGGAGGCTGAAACATGTGAGTGACAGGCAGAAAAACAGAAATGCAGACATTTTATACGTTGTGTCCACAACAGTGACATTTCCAATATTTTTCCTCCTTCATGCCCGCTGGTGACATCCAACTTAGCGGCAGAGCTAAATAGCAGTCTGGGGGAAAAAAAAACAACAAACAAACAAAAGTGCTAAAGGTTTTGTCTCTTAATTCAATCGCGCAGCAGGGAAGTGAACTCGGTAGAGCAGCGTTTCATTCACAGGGCTGGTGCCAATAGCCATTCCTAATCAATATGTTAGAGGGAGGTTGCAGCAAGAGGTCTCTTTGCTGAGCATGCAAGCCACTCTCCTGGGATCCGTGAACAAAAACTCACAGTCAGATCTATTTACTTACACCGAGCAGAACAAAAATTAGAACCGCTGCCCTAAAGAACTGACATTTCGAAAAATGTGTGTCCAGGAGAGAAAGCTGATGGTGAAAAGTGAGAGTGCTTCCGTTGAATGATTTTTTTTTTTTTCCTCCCAACAGAGCAATAATCTACCCTGGGGAATCGCTTTGTGAGCATGGTCCTTTCACCCTTGTGTTTTCAAGTTTGAAAAGAAGGAGTAAAATGTTGAAGTCTTTAAGTGGAAAATCCATGCTGAGTCCAGTGAGGCTGACCTTTCTGACTTATCACCAGAGGGGGGATTTAACCTTATGAGCCAGACATTTTTAGGGTCTCTTTCTTTCATCTCCTCCTCCTGAATTTTCCAAATTTACAAAAGCAGTAAATGTTCAACATGTGGCTGAAATTTTGAACCAGTTCACATCGAGGTGTGGGGGCAGGATTGTGGAAACCAACTAAACAAACAAAAGTGTGTTGACCGATGTTTAAAAACGCAGAGCTGTAGTGCAATTTCTGGTCTACTTAAAGGCGGTATAGAAGATGTTTATGGCATTTTTGAAAGCAGAGACTGTTGGCGAGTTTTTAAATAAACCCACTGGATTCACAGCTCCCTCTCCCGACCACAGAACAACGTGCACGAGCCACTCCGGTGTTTAGCAGACAGTCGGTACAGATTCTCCCATCATGTCACAAACGCAAGTAAAACAGAATTTCATTGTCTGAATGTTGCTAACTTCTAGCAGAATGATGTTAGCTACCTACCATAAACACAAGATGAGAGTGCACAGCTTCCGGCACATAGTCTCACCCTCCCCAATTAATCACTCTCATTGATCAGTCTTGCCTATTATCTGTCGAACTGACCGTCAATCACTCTTGCTACAATCGTAAAAGTGATTGACGGGCCCAATAGACAAATGAAAAATGTAAGGAAAGCAGAGATGATTGGCGGATGTTTTTCCAGCCCCATTACTTTCACAACTGATGTATAATAATATTTATGCATTTAAAGCTTTTAATTAATCATAGCATAGGGTAGTGAACACAATTTCATCAAATATCCCAAAAATTGTTAAAAGAAACATCTTCTATAATGCCTTTAATTCCTTTGAGAACAATAAAAAAACTGAGTTCCTCTCAGTTGCCTGATTTAATGTTTGATATAGGCTACAGCATGTTTTATGTGATACGTTGCATTCAGTAGTTCCCCATACCTGCAGTGGTAAGTGGGGTGCCTTGCTCAGATTCTGGGTTGAGGTGTGTCCAGTATTTAGAGGTAAATGTGACCACTGCAATGCAAATGATAAGAACAGCTCCACTTCTTTTTATGTGCATCACTTCTTACATTCCCCACTGCTTGAGGGAGTTACAGCTGTGCTGCTTTTTGCAGTATGAAGCCTTGAAAGCCCTGCATGGGGAGAGCAAAGCGTGCAGTTTTACACCAGGCAGCTTGGTAGAAGCCATGCAATCATTAATTAGCCTTAGGTTGATATACTAAACATGCATATAGCAGACACAGTTTTGGAGATTTTTGTTTGTTTGTTTATTTCTGGTTTTGTTTTGTCTTGCTCTGCCTCAGTTAATCCCAAGTACCTGTGAAGAAAGAGGCATAGAAGAGAGATCAATGGCTCACTCCCCTAAGCATTGGCTGCCATTTCCCTGCTAGATTGGGGACCAACAGGTCATTGCAACCATTAGCATAAACAAACAAAGCAATGCCACCACACAGGCAAAGCATCAATTATGCGAAAACAAACTAAGCTTATATTGTTATGCTTATGCATCCGTCAGACATTAATATGCAAGAGGAATTTATTTCCTTCTCCTCCACCCTGCAGATTTTATAAGTCATATCTGCAATGAAATCACCTCTTCAAATATAGAGCTGTTTGGCACTGGAACAGAATACATTATCATTGGGGACAGATTTGAGATATTTGGACAAAACATTAGCAATGTCTCTTTTGCCAACAGGCTCATTATTCATCCCTAATAGGGCAGAGCTTTGTCCTCAGTTCTCTGTAGGACAAAGACAGGAAGCATCCAAAGGTTATGAAAACCTGAGCATGCTGATGCCAAATCATCTGCCAACCTGAAAGATCATTTTACGATACCGCCGCATACAAAACAGATGCTGTGTGTTTGTAAAAAATTGGCACATGTGCATGTCTCCTGTCCGCATCTTTGCTGCAATTATTCCTCCACACTGCATTAGCCGGTAAGTGGTGTTTTCTAAATATATCGCCTCATATTTTAATTTCATACTTCACTGTCACAGCACTTAATGGAGATCAATACAAATAGACACAGAACATCCCCCTGGAAGTCATTTGGCTACAGTAATCCATAAAAGAAGATTACACAAAATCTCTTTCAAAAGGCAGCAAAGTGAGTCATGCCATCTGTGTTTTGACATCAGTGCTAGTCATGTGTTGGTTCACATTAACAGTCCTCTAATAACAGAAAGAGGGACAGTCCGTCGAGTGACTAACAAAATTTGATAAAGGGTGATTATGGTTCTAAACTTTAGATATACAACCCAACAATTTTTACTCCTAAACTTTAAATATAACAAGCACTCTTCACTCGCTTTGGTCTTTGTCTCCTCCAATGAGCAGAGAAACACATGACGGATCTTTGTTTTCTTTGTTGACTCTTAAGGGTCCATGAAGTGGAGAGCTTAACACAGTCTCACTGATTACTATGGATTGGCTAACGTCCAGAGTACCCGAGGTTGATTTGTTTCAGCTTGGTACCTTTTATTTCCTGCTGCTCCAAGAGCAAACTATTACAGCTCTGCCTCCTGTACAGCGCTCCCTCATTGGCTTTCAGTGCACACTCTCCTTTCCATTCGTCGCACATCTTCCGCTGACCCTAGTCGAGAAGTGAATGATAAGCGTCTTGGTTTCCGTTCAAACAAGTAAAAAGTTTTATGTCACTGAGCAAAAAAAAAAAAAAGTATAGTGTTCAAATTATAACTTGAACTCTGGCAAAGTCAGACTGTGAGCTTACTGCTCCTGATGAGCCAGAGTCAGCAGCAGCAGAATAATGTGATGAACTTTAGGTGCACTGGACAGTTGGCACAGGGTTACACTGCACACGATGCGCCCCTTGTAGAGGACACTGCTGCTTTTATGCACTTACAGGCAGCACTCACAATCGGCTACAAGATCTATAAGCCAAAATGCCCGGGCCAACCAAATAACGACCCCCAGCAGCTGAGGGATGGCCGGACAAGGCCAGATCAGCTATCAGTCACCATTTGATTGGGTTTTTGGAGTGATTAATGAAGAGCCATGCAACAGCTGCAGATAAGATTAGACCTTTGCAGGTGATGAAGGGCAGGGCCTGGGAAGGGAAGGGCTAACTGTGGGGGGATGGGACAAGACTCCGGGGACAAGACAATACCATCAGATGTCTTAAAAGTCAATCTCACATGAAACATGGGGATGTGAGGGAAAAATTGCATCAAGAGAAAAAGAAGACCTATTGGAAAAAGAAAATTAATCCATGAGGGGTCAAAGAAAAGGTGTCCATTAGGTCTTGATCAATACCAGACACAAAGACGCAGCAAAGTGTCCTTTTTGTTACCTTCGAAAGGTCAAATCAGCTGTAAAAATGATGCCGGTAATGGTATATGATTGTGAGAAAATTAAAGTTCTTCTTATTAAAGTTCACTGGAAGTCAGAAACACGCTGCGTTACAATCAAGATAAATATGAAGTATACAGGAAAAGTTCCACAACTGGGACATGTTGTTTTGACAGATGCAACCCACTGAGACAAAGACGTCAATTAGATGTCTCTTCCAAGTTTAGACAGAAATTCACAGACTACAATCGGTCTTTATTTTAGCCCGAATCTAGACATTAGAATTTAACCCAAAACATTGAATTTAAAAACAACTTTAAACTGTATAAATGATAGAAAAATGTTGGATTAAACATTTTTAACAGTCATTGATCAATGTACAGTGTAGTTTAGATTTAGTCAGTGTTGGGCAAACTACTCAGAAAATGTAGTGAGCTAAGCTACAAGTAATTCTACATTAAATGAAGCTTCACTACACTCAAGCTACACACCAGAGAAATGTAGCAAGCTAACCTACAATAAAATAACAAAAGTAGCTTAACTACATCAAAGCTACTTTTTTTTAACATCGAACTTACTTCATTCCAAGTCACATTGCTACATTTCCTAGTGATCAATGAAACTGATCTCTGATCTGTTTGATCTGTCAGTTTATTAAAGTCTTCTTCCTCAACAAAACTAATACTTACTATACAAACCGTAATCCCCCCGCCCCCACTAAAAAAAAAAAAAAAAAAAAAAAAAAAAAAAAATGGTTGTGTGTGTGACTGTCTTCCAGGGCAGCTACTTTGGTTGAATGGAGTCTCTTTAAAGGAAAAACAAAACTTCTCACATTTCAAATGTAACTTAACTATTCAGGTATACATGAACACTTAATTCTAAAATGTTTGGATAATCATGCATCACAACCATGATTATCAAAATGTCTCAACTAATACAGCAACTGTCAGTGAGTCAGTCTGATCATTATAAATCAGTTTTAGTTTTAATTAAATTTTTGATCTACCTCATTGTTTTTTGTTTTGATTAATTTAAAGTGGTTAAAGTAACATGTTTATTTCGTCTTGGATTATGTAGTCTTGCTATGAAACTGTCTGTTTAGTAAAATATTTATTAGCCCCATTTTGTACAACTGCCATCTACAGAAATATCACTTATCTATTTAAACTGACCACAGTTTTGTTTTTTAGAGGAAAAAGAAAACCTGCACAAAGTAAAGTTATACTGCTCTGTTTCTCCCAACCTTTCCTGCCATTCTTGTCACACACACATGCATTTAGAACGCGCGCGCGTGCGCGCGCACGCACACACACACACACACACATGTTATCATTTCGCTTTTTTAAATGACGTTTTTGGCTAGTGCTACGTTAGCTGTTGATGTTTCTGGCTGAGTTGTTATGACTAGCTTAGCTGATTGTGTTAACTTCAGCAAATACCTGAATGTGCCCTTAAATTTGTGTTGGACGTCTTGGACGTTGACAGGAGCTTCCTCGTGGGGTTGCACAATAAACAGCAGAATGTATAACTGCTCCGTCAGGTCTTGAAGATCTTGAACTTGTTGTGATATGGCCATGGGGATTCACACAACGAAGACGTCTCTGCCTCTACCTCCTCCCCCTCCAGTTGCACGCGTACCATCTCAGCCTCATCAGTCAATTCTCGCGGTCATCGGTATTTATACACAGTCTAGGGCAGGAACCGGGATGATCGGTACGCAAAGTTAAAAGGCTCCTGTCACATCTGCATCGAGAGTAAACACGGGAGAGATGCGTTTAAGGTGTAGAAATAGCTGGGGAAATGTAGCTTCTGAGGACGCTATCCCGGTACTTGGCCACGAAAGTAGCTTCACTACTGAAAAGCTATTTGATGTAGAAAACAGCGACGTTATGACCACGCTACTGAGAAATGTAGTTAAACTAGTAGCGGCGCTACTTGTAGCGGCGCTACCGCCCAACACTGGATTTAGTCTAAGCTAGACTAAGCTTAGACAGCTCAAAAAACTACTAGCCCACTAGACGTCTATTAGACGTCTTCTAAATCGAAAAATGCTCGGTGGGAACAGATGAAAATAAGGTCATGGTACAATAAGCTTGAGAAGAATTCATCAGCAGCCTCAAACTTAAAGGATAACTTTCCTTTTTTTTTTTAACTTGGACCTTTTTCTACAAATTTATACGTGCATTTACTCACCGGTAACATTTCTATGTTGCTCTGACTTTTTCGTGTAATATTCAGATTAATTCATGCTCCACATACTGTATATCCACATATTGAGACTGAAGGGGGCAGCATGAACGGGCCTCTTGATAAGGCATTATCTGCAGCAAACTCCTTCGTTTTGCCAATACTTTAAGAAACACAAACGAAAAAACAAGTAGGTCTACTATTGTCCTGTGACTTTATAGTTTTGCAGATTGCTGTTTGTTGTTGTCTGGCTAGCTAGCTGCTCTTTCAGATGTGCTGCAACCAGAGTGTGGAGAAAGCCCACAATAACTTCAGAAAGCTAAATCTGAACTCACTGGACCATAGTACTCTTTTGTTTGTTCATTCGTCTTAAAAGTTTTGGTGAAATTACAAAGTTTTGCTGCAGATAATGCCTTATAGAGGCCCATTCATTCTGCCCCCTTCAGTTGCATTATATGGATTTACGCAGAGGCCAACTTAATATAAATATTGTCCAAAGGAGTCAGAGTGACACAGAAATGTTACTAGTGAGTAAATCCACGTATAAATTACTAGAAATAAGGTCCAGGTTGAAAAAAAAGAAAGTTATCCTTTAAGAGAAACAGTTACTATTTTCATCACATTACCTCACTGATAATTGGAACAGCTCCCAATGTGAACCTAAAATGTGGCATGACCAAGCAACGCAGAGGAGTGAGGAATCGGTGCTGCAAGCAATTTCCCAGGGCGAGTGAAAAAAGACACAGAGAGAAATGATTGTGGCTGAAATGCTATGAGGCCTCAAACTGATCCACCACAGAAATATAACCTTGTTACATACCACATTAAACTGCACACAAATAATGTGTGTAATGGCATGCTCAGCTGAGCGAAGGATACATGAAGAGACAATTGAATTGGTCCAGAAAAATACACAATTACAGGAAGCATCGCTGACAGACTGAAGGGATGGAAGAAGCATATTTCAGGGAACAAAGTGATCAGAAAACAGAAATTAGAAAGTTCCTGCTGAGTTCGGGAGAGAATGACTTAATTAGAAAAAACACTGTTAAGAGGGTTTACATTTGAAAGGTGTGCTGTGGAATGCAAATGCAGCTAAGTGCACCACAGTGGATGCATGTCTAATTCTGACAAAACACAGATGTTAAAAAAAAAAAAAGAAAATCAGCAGCAGTCCATTCCAGACTGCTCTGGTTTGGCAGCTTGTCAGCATTTCCATGGCATTGTACAGGTAAAGGCCAAGAAGGCAGGGAACTGCTGACAGTTTAGTAAGGCCAACAAATAAGAGTTAAATGATGATAAGACAGGTGCAATGTATACGGCAAGTCCCCAAGTGCCCCTTATTTCACCTTACAAAGGGCTTTCCCCATCACTCATATTTACTACTTTCTCTGCAAAGTACAGCCTATACCCTCCCTTACACACACTCACTTTCCTCTATTCATTCCTTCATGCATTCTTCTGGCTGTAATGAGGCCTTCACCCGTGCCCAGGAAGCTGTGACAGAGGTCTTCATCAAAAAAGCAGCCATTTGGAGGGTGGCAAGGACAGGTAAGAGTCATTCTTCTGCACCTCTGCTGTGGAGCAGGGAGAAGGGGATGAAGTGGAGTTCAGGTAAAGCTGCACATGTGACTGATTTCTGCTAATGATTGTTTCCAATCTACTGTTTGCAATAAAATGAAGAAAGCAAAATAAAATAAAATGACAAATCAATTTGAACCACGTAAAGAAAAAAAAAGGTGCTAATTACAATCCATTCCTGTACTTACCTTGCTCCAATTAGTTGAGTTTTCTAGTGTGTCTACAGCTTCTCCTTTACACCAGCAATAAAGTGGGTCACCAGACTTGCACTGTAGAGGGGTGCCTGCATGTTGTGTCACGCTGCTGTGCATTTCCAATATTTTATACAAGAGATCATTCTCAAATGACTGCAATTAGTCAAATGTCAGGCTTGGTTTGTGCATTCATGGTGGTCTGCTGACAAAGTAGCTCAGAGGTGTGTCAAAAGATTAATAGCTGTGGGATTTCATTAGGTAAGGTGCTGCAAAGAAAATCAGAGGAATAAATAAAAATTGATAGAAACTTCATTTTCTTAGATCCAGGGTGTGTGGGTAGGATGTGCAGTGTTGGAGATGGAGAACAGCAAGCAACTTGTAATGATCAGAAAATTTAATGCACAACCAACCTTGTGACTGATGGGTTGTTTCAGCAACTAGAGAAGAAACATTGAAACATGAGCTGAGATGAAAGAAAAGAAATAGCATGCTAAATTAAAAAGGATTCCTGGAGAACTCTTAGCAGCTTTTCTCATATGTCTTCAAGGTGACTGATTTGTTCAAAGGGCTATTGAGATCACTGATAAAGAAAATTGGAGTAGGTTTTTTTTTTCTCCCTTATTTTCTTTTTTTGAATTTACAGTTTTAGAATGCAGCCATGATGTGAATGATAAATTCTACATTTCAAGATTAAAATTGAATCACAGACATCTCATGAAACCAGCTTTAGTTTATCTATAAATTATGTCAACAAACCGCCCTTTGTAAATCAACTGGTGAGTATATTTCAGCAACAAGGAAATTTGATCTGATTTATCCCATACAAAGTGATAATAATGAAGTATTGATACTTTAAAGAGATTGCGCTCAAAGTAGCATGCACAGAAGGGGAAACCACATGAAGAACTGGCCACATCCCTGCAAGCTTAAATACTGTAACTGGCAGATGTAAAGGCACCGAGTGTTACAACTGTGTGCGATACAGGGATGGTATGTTTCATTACAAGATTCAGGAAGATGGGTGCTGTAAGGTTGAGTTGTAGGTGTCAAACGCAGGTGGTTGCACACTGGCTTTACCATAAACAAAGCTCCCAGTGCACTCTGTCACGTGGATTCTTACAAAGCCATGAAACGTCAAAATCCACGGTTGGTCACTGATGGTTTTCACCTTTATTGTCTGTAAAAGGTCGCAGTAAGTTGTACATATGTTGACAGAAGGCATGAAGTCCTTTACTTACAAACCCCTTTTGGTCTTTGTTTATAACATTTCTGTTTTTAAAGGGAAAAATATAGCCCTGTTTTTATTTATCCTATTTGCTTTTATTCACTCTTGATGTATTTATTTTATACTATGTTGTTTATTGTTCATTTATTAGTTATGATTGATTTATCGAATATTCAATGGCAGTTTCTTACATCACAGACATTTTCTTTTTGTTGTATTTGCCAGATTTCTTTTTCCTGTATTTACTTTGTTTTATGATTGTAAACATATTCAAGCATAAAGGGTTAAATTCACCCGAGAGACAAATACCATAGAAACATAACTACAGTTACATTAACTAAACAAATTATTATTTACAAAGTAGCTTCCATAAACACATACCTTATAATAGAGGGCCTGGGTGGGATTCGATCCCACAGACTCCTGGGTAGAAGTCATGTGTGCTAATCAGTCAGACAAAATGAATATCCCCGTGGCCAAGTAGCCAGGGTTCATCAACAATTGGAGGCATAGTGACAGGATCCCACACTGTCACATCTATCCCCCTCTTTCCACAACCACGTGCTTCACGCAAGTTGCCACCGCTTTTGAATCCATGGACTGTTTACCAGCCTCACATGGATCCTGCCGACAACGCCAGAAAGTAGCAAGGTAAGCAACGAGAGCCCAGACATGATTGAAAACTGGAAAAGAGCTTCAAAAGATGATGGTAAAGAACAGCAATTCTGAAACATAGAAAATACTGTTTTCTATGTTTCAGGAAAAGTTGTGTATTGTCATTGTGGGCACAGCTAAGGGGCAGCTGTGGCTCAGGTGGTAGAGCAGGTCGGCCAATGATCAAAGGATCGGCAGTTCAAATCCCGATCCCCCAGCTATGTGTCGTTGTGTCCCTGGGCAAGACACTTAACCCTCCTTGCCTCCAGTGGGGGCACTGCTGGTGTATGAATGTGTGTGAATGCTCCAGTGGTGGTCAGAGGGGCCATAGGCACAAAATGGCTGCCACAATCTGTCAGTCTGCCCCAAGGCAGCTGTGGCTACATACATAACTTACCATCACCAAGTACAACTGAGGAGTGAAAGAATAATGGACCTGCTGTAAAGCAGTTTGAGTACCTTGAAAAGCGCTATATAAATCTAATCTATAATTATCGTTGTCCTGAGCTGTAAACCTTTAAAATAAACTTTTTTTTTCCTTTAACAGATTTCTATATATAGATGCCCGATTCTAAAAAGAGTAAATAGGATAATTGGTGGGATGATGAATTTTATTATGAACAAACATCAGTGCTTTCTAACTAAATTGATCCTAAGGCAACAGAAGCTATGATGTAGCCTTAAATGCCATCAGGCCGCAGTTATAAGCTAAGACCTTGGCCTTTTTTTTTTTTTTCCATTTTTGCCTGTATCCTCAGTACACTTGCAATAGCTATAAAACCTAGAGAGCAGAGCCATAAAATGGCTTTGTGCAGGTCCTGCACCAGTGTGGTGTCTGGCATTCTGGCAAGGCTTTCTGGCACCATGTTGTTGGACTTTGAGAGGAGGTTAAGTGAAAATCTTGCAGCAGACAGACTCATCTCTGACATCTCCACACTGAATTTACCACCTACAGCGGTATGAAGCCAACCTTACCAACACAGGGAGGAATTAAAAATCACGGCTAGTTTTTCACACACACAGATAATTTGCAAGTAAAAAAAATTACTTCACAGACAAAAATTCAGTCAGAAATCCAACTCTGGAGTTGGAATTTGCTGTCATGTAGTGAGTGTTATCTTTACATGCACTACATTGTTTTTTTTTTTTACTAACTCAACCGTGCAGCAAACCAAAAGCAGATATGCAATAGGATTTTATTTAATTTTTCTAACTAAACAACTCCCTCCAATATTGTTGCTTAGGGTGACTTCTTTTGCACAGTGTGCTGTTTACCTGTGAACATCTGGCCAAAAGCCAGTATAACTGTAACAGGGATCTGCGCGCCTGTAATGCTTCCATTGGCTGCTGCCCTTCAGGGGAGACCAGCATTCTTGACCGGTTCATAAAGAACTTTGTGATTTCACTGTATTGTTGGTTTTACTGATTTATTTCAGACACTCGCACAGTGTACATGACTTAATACTTGGGCCAACAGGGCTTATACTGCAAAAACTCAGATCTTGCCGGGCATATTTTTTTTTTCTCATTTCTAGCAAAAAAAATCTCAACACACAAAATTTTGCTGTTCTATTGGCAGATTTTTTAAAATTGTAATAAGCAAAACAATTTTGTCTTAGTGTGATGAGATATTTTGAATAGAAATCAGAAAAATTAACTTGGTAGGATTTGAGTTTTTGCAGTATATAATAACAAAAAAGAAAAAAAATAAAAACAGAGAGTAGTCTAAAACAATATGGCTCTCCCCTTTGTTAATCAGCGTCTCTCCACACCTGTCTCTCACACCTCTTCTCTCGTTTCCTGGATGGAGGAGCAGGCACATATGGCCTTCAAGAACATGAACAAAAAATATAAACATTCATTCATTCATTTATTTTCTGTTCCGTTTATCCAATTCAGGGTTGCTGGAGCCTATCCCAGCTATCATCAGGTGAGAGGCGGGGTACACCCTGGACAGGTCGCCTGTATGTCGCAGGTCCAACACAGAGAGACATACAGCCATTGGTTTTGCTCCTAGGGCCAATTTAGAGTAACCAATTAACCTAACATGCATGTCTTTGTGGGAGGAAGCCAGAGTTCCCAAAGAGAACCCACGCATACACAGGGGAACATGCAAACTCCACACAGGAAGGCCACTGTTGGAAAAATATTTAAGGATACCATTGTAATGTACACCTATCCAACCACAGGCTTCCATACCACCACAAGTCTAACACCAGCTCTGTCATTTAAGTGCAATATTTTAAGATACTAAATTCAAGTAAATGGCATCCTAGAACACTGTGAAAACCTTTAGCTGTTTTGATAGCAAAATAAATAAATAAATACAGTAAATAAAAAAGTAAGAATAACTTCAGTGCACCTAAAAACTCCAGGAAACAGCGGTATGAGTTCCAGTACTTCCGAAATTGCGTTGTATGTAGCTCTTATTCACTTTAAAAGCTGAGATACATGCCACAGTAACATGGGTGAAGTGTAAAAACTATTACTCCAAAAGATAAGTGTGGCTTAAGTCCATTTAACCCTCCTGTTGTCCTCGGGTCAAAATGACCCGTCACTGTGTTAAAAACTACAAAAAATCCCTAAACAATATTTTTCAACTTAAATTTCTACTTTTTCTAATTGACCCAAACATTAAAAAGGAACTGTCCTTTAGCACACTTTCATAACTGACAAAAGACAAATGTCCTCGGTCAAAATACCCGCAGTCAAATTCAGTTAAATCAAAGTCCAAGTTAGTTTCACACCACAATCAAATTTTTAGTTTAGTCTCAGATCAATCAGTAGCACCCTGCACACAATGCTGACATTAGTGATCGTGAGGACAAGAAGCCAACCATCATCCTTGACTATAACTCAACAAAGGAGGTGGGACAACCTGGAAAGGTGATTGGAACCTACAGCTGCAGAAGGAGACGCCCGCGGCCCCGGTCATCTTCCACAACATCATTATGTTTCCTCCTACAATGCATTTAAATTTGAGAGAGATCATGTCTAGTAAGCGACAAAGGAGGGTGTTCCTGAGCACCTCGGAAAGGCGCTTGTAACCCCGCTATTGAAAGAAGGAAGCATGTCCCCCGCACAGAAGCCTCTGCAGCAGTTGGAAAGCTATTCAGAGTACCACATCTCCTGACCGACCTAGGAGCCAGCTGTCACAGCCGCTGCCCAAGCTGGTGCAAGCAAACGAAGAAGTTAGGGCTGGGCGATATACGATATGAAAAATATATCGATATATTTTCAAATGAGATATGGAATTGGACCATATCGCCCATATCAGATATGGAGTTCAATGTGTGTTTGTTTTGTCTTTGTATATAAATGCTGACGTTACTAGGGTTCGTTACATTTAATTCTGTGTAATGTTCCTTACTTGCATCTGCGAGTATTATTACATACAGTATTATACAGTATTTCTGTTTACATTTGATCATTCTTTGAACAGCTGAGCATTATTTCATCCGGTCTGGTTAAATTAAACTACTTGTAATGTCATATTTGGCTCTGACTATAACAAAATATTTGAACTCACCTTGCGATAAAAATATCGAGATATATATCGTATATCGATATTCAGCCTAAATATATCGAGATATGACTTTTGTCCATATCGCCCAGCCCTAAAGAGGTGTCAGTTTTGCCCAACAAAGAAGGACTGTAAAACACATACTGTGTGCTACAGGTGTAAGAAATTTATCTGCAAAGGCTGTGCACTTGTATATTGCCCTACATGTGCTGTTGAATGAAATGTTTGTTGTTTGGTTCACATGTTCAAAAAACTGACTCTGTTATAGAAATACTATACAAATATTACTTACCACCTATACAGGAAACAATAATACAACTGACAATGGAGGGTGTCTTCAATAAAATACAGTTTTCTCCAATACGAGGAAAACACAAGTATTCACACAATTTTATGAATGTTAAGTTGTTTCTTCAAGCAATATAATATTTGTGTTTAAAATTAAATTAAACTGCTTATATTGGGGTTTAATGACGCGGGTCATTTTGACCCGAGGACAAGGTGTATACAAAAAGAGACAACAGGAGGGTTAAGTGCAGCCAGTGGTCAGAATACTGTTATTGCATGTTACTTTATGAGCAGGGAAATTTACATGAAAAGAGCCCTGATTAATGTCATTAGATGTAAATGTTTGTGATGAATGAAGATGAGAGTGTTTTTTTTTTTTTTTTTTTTTTTGGGGGGGGGGGGGGGGGGGGGTTACAAAGGAAGGTTTGTCTACATAATCCAGGACAAGGATCGAAGTCTGGATTGTCAACCTGCATCTGCATTATCTGTTTCCAAGAATATCACTTTCCTGTGACTCCAGGGTCACTATGCAGTTGGATGCTTCTTATTTATGAACTTGTGTATTTTTCAGTTCAACAAGGTCCCAAAATTATTCAATAAGCAAATTACAAATAACAGTATTAGTTATATGTTTTTGTCCAAAAGAAGCAAATGAAAAAAGGCAGGAATAAGCTAAGGTTGCTTGTACAGATACAATTGTTAAGTGTGGAATGACTGGCTTCCACTGGTAAAGAACAGCAGCACACCACAGTTCATTTTCCCCCAATTACAGTTGTGTGAAAAAGTGTTTGCCCCCTTCCTGATTTCTTATTTTTTTGTACATTTGTCACACTTAAATGTTTCAGATCATCAAACAAATTTAAATAACACAAGTAAACACAAAATGCAGTTTTTAAATGAAGATTTTCATCAGTAAGAGGGGGAAAAAAAAAAAAACCACATGGCCCTGTGTGAAAAAGTGATTGCCCCCTAAACATGATAACTGGTTGGGCCACCGTTAGCAGCAACAACTGCAATCATGCGTTTGCGATAACTGGCAATGAGTCTTCGAGAGCGCTGTGGAGGAATTTTGGCCCACTCACCTTTGCAGGATTGTTGGAATTCAGCCACATTGCAGGGTTTTCCAGCATGGACCGCCTTTTTAAGGTCATGCTACAGCATCTCAATGGGATTCAGGTGGGGACTTTGACTAGGCCACTCCAAAGTCTTCATTTTGTTTTTCTTAAGCCATTCAGAGGTGGACTTGCTGGTGTGTTTTGGATCATTGTCCTGCTGCAGAACCCAAGTGCGATTCAGCTTGAGGTCATAAACAGATAGCCGGACATTCTCCTTCAGGTGTTTTTGGTAGACAGCAGATCTCATGGTTCCATTTACCACAGCAAGTCTTCCAGATCCTGAAGCAGCGAAACAGCCCCAGACCATCACACTAAAACCACCATATTTTACTTTAGGTATGATGTTCTTTTTCTGAAATGCCGTGTTACTTTTATGCCAGATGTAATGGGACCTACACCTTCCAAAAAGTTCAACTTTTGTCTTGTCGGTCCACAGAGTATTTTCCCAGAAGTCTTGGGGATCATCAAGATGCTTTCTGGCATCCTGAGACGAGCCTTTATGTTGTTTTTGCTCAGCAGTGGTTTTGGTCTTGGAACTCTGCCATGCAGGCCATTTTTGCCCAGTCTCTTTCTTATGGTGGAGTCATGAACACTGACCTTAATTGAGGCAAATGAGGCCTGCAGCATTTGGATGTTGTTCTGGGGTCTTTTGTGACCTCTTGGACGAGTCCTCGCTGTTCTCTTGGGGTAATTTTGGTCGGCCGGGTTCTCCTGGGAAGGTTCACCACTGTTCCATGTTTTCACCATTTGTGGATAATGGCTCTCACTGTAGTTCACTGGAGTCCCAAAGCTTTAGAAATGGCTTTGTAACATTTTCCAGACTGATAGATCTCAACTACATTGTTTCTCATTTTTTCCAGATTTTTTTGGGGATCGCAGCATGATATCTAGCTTTTGAGGATCTTTTGGTCTACTAAACTTTGTCACGCAGGTCCTATTTAAAGCCTGGCATACACTGTGCGATTTTTGGCCGTTTTTGAGCCGATTTTCCAGTCGTGTGACAAGTTTGGTGATTGGGCCGACTTTTGGCCAAATCGTGTGTCGTGCATCGTGCAGAATACTAGGGGGTCACGAGAGGCGATTGGCACCTCACGACGAGCTCACGATCAGAAATCGTGAGTCGCAAGAAAATCAAACCTGTTTGATATTTTGGTCGTAGCTCGTGAGTGAATCGTATGTTGAAGCGGCGCCACGACAAGACTGAGAACTCTTTCCTCTGAGATTTTCACATTTCGCATGCGCAAAACAAAAACCAGAGGTAAACCAGAGGCAGCATGGCCACTCGGCTTGTCATTTGGATGGAGATCTCGTTGTAGAACCGGCAGACTGTATAGCCCACGTCTGCTCAGACAATTCCTCCTCCACACGTAATGTCGTCGCCTTTTATTTTTGGCAAATTCTTCACAAAGAAGAGCGCCAATCGCCAAGGCAGTACAGTTTTTTTGGTGATAGCATGATGTTGCTGCTGCTGTTGTTGTTGCTGTTATTTTCTTCTTCTTCTTCTTTTTCTCCTCCGTTTTCTTCTTCTTCTACTACTGGCTGTATTCATTGCGTTGCATGTCGGGATTCTTTAAGACCCCAACGTGTCTTTGAGGACGCACAGTGTGAGTAGTCAGCTCGCATCCGAGCGTCGGTTCGTACAGTATGAGGACAGACATCGCAAGCTGTGAACTTTTGAACTCTGCGACTGATTCGCACAATTTGAGTTGGAGCTGCGAGCAATGATCGAAAAAATCGCACAGTGTATCCAAGGCTTTAGTGATTTCTTGACTGAAAACAGGTGTGGCATTAATCAGGCCTGGGTGTGGCTAGAGAAATTGAACTCAGCTTTCCAAAGATGTGAAAAACCACAGTTAATATATGTTTTAACAGGGGGGACAATCACTTTTTCACACAGGGCCATGTGGGTTTGGATTTTTTTCCTCCCTTAATCATAAAAATCTTAATATATAAGCTGTATTTTGTGTTTACTTGTTTTATCTTTGTCTAATATTTGAATTTGTTTGATAATCTTAAACATTTGTATGACAAACATGTAAAAAAAAAAAGAAATCAGGAAAGGGGCAAACACTTTTTCACACAACTGTACTTTATAATCCAACAGCCTTATCTGTTTAATATCTTTCCTAAATCTTTAAAATGCTTGCCAAATTAATCAGAATGAACAATCTGTCTACGAAAACTCCTTAAAGGCGCTGTACCTGATTTTGCACATTTTCGAACCATGAGCGAGGTGAACGGTGTACTTTGAACTGTAAGCCCCGCCCCTTATTGTTTCTCCCAGTAAGAAACGCTCCTTCTCTTCTTTTTTCTCTCCTCCTACTCGACATGCATGAAATAACGTGCACAATACCATACTCATGTACAAAGAAACTCTCCAGAGAAAACTTGCATCTTCCTGTGAATTCACTATGTATTATATACGGTAGACCAGCTGAGGAAGCGCCATCACCTGAGGACATATAAAATGTTGCTAAGAAGAAAGTTATTGAAAAACTACCTGTCCAGGCAGACTTCCAGTCCACATGTCATCCGAAGCGTTCAGCTGCTCTTTACCTACAGTACAATCCACTGAGATTCACATGAACTTTATTCCTTCTTTGGTCTCTCCTGCATTTCAAGTCTCTCCTCAGCTTTGATCCTTTCAGGCTGTTTTGCTGCGGTATTGCAACTTTCCCTTCGGTAGACGCCATGCGGTTCTGTTTACAAGTGCTGCCATGCACGCGCGAGGGGAGGGCGCTCCTCCTCGTTAGGAAAACACTGAGTGGCTGATAGGAAACTGAAACTTATGTAGAATGAACCGCATTGGCATGAGAAGAGCGTCACATCAGCGTTAGAAACCTAAACTAAAAAGGCCTGGATTCATGCATATACGCAATCAATGAGTGATTTATTTTCATAAAATTACCTCTTTTAATACACATTATACCATGTAGAAAGCATTTTTCTTAGCGATATCAAAATAAAATCAGGTACAGGGCCTTTAAGTTACAACACATGCCATCGAACTGTAGAGTTTTCCATTACATGAAAAATGGCACCAATACTAAATGCTTTGCACTAGTGTTATTATGTGGATAGAGAAACAAAATGACCCATATTTAAGAGATGAAATTACAATGTTTATGTAAACTAAGACAATGCAGTTAAGAGCATGATGGCGGTGCTTATAAAACTGGATAGTAACCACATTTAGAAAATAGGTCATAAAACATAGTATGAAATATTATCATTATTAATATTTACATGACTTTTTATAAGCAGCTACTTCCTTATAATTATGGAATATCCAAGACAGACAATTTATTGTGCCGATACTGTTGCACCACACCAAGTCTGTCACAGCCAGTAGTCTATTTGTATTGCAATTAAAAATACAATGCTCCAGGCTCTGTTGAAGAAACCATTCAATAACGAATGTGACTGCTGCTTAGGTTTGACTAACTTTTAATGAGGGGCAGAGAAATTATTCACAGTATGATACACACATTCATTTTGATCCCCTTTTACACACTGACATATCCTCAAATGCTGCCATGGTTGCCTAATGCACATTTTAAATAAACAGATAAGATATTCGGGTGTTCATTTCTTTGAGACAAATTCTTTAGCAGATAAATTTGCATGGGACCACTAAAAATGGCTTACCTTGTGATTAAGCAGAGGCTATGTTATCAGTTTGGCCTAATGTACACATCTTCTCAGTAAATAAGATGATGTTCTAAAGTTCTTATTGAAAGGAGGGAAACTTGAAAGCCATCCAAAGGAGGACAAAACCTGACACCAACCACAAAAACAATCTGTTTGTGTTGGGTTGGTAACGCCGTAACCGGGAAAGGCTCTGTGTAGGTCTGCAGAGGCTCGAACTGCACCTGTGGAGCGCTGCTACAGGGAGGTACACTCTTGCAATTGCTGCCCTCCCGCCCCCTCCTTTTTTTTCCCCCCCCCCCCGCCCCCCAAACTTTCTTTTCCCCCTTTGTTTCTGGTCTTGTCGCTGAATGTATGCGGAAGCTGTCATTTATCTGCAGCATCATTATCTACTGTATGATGCTACATCAAAAAATGAACCAGTCCATCTAAGAGAACCATCAAAAAACTCCACCATGAGGATTTTACCGGTGTATAACAGCCTTACTGCCACCTGCAGATCTGGAAAAGAAGCTGCAATACGACTTTCTTTCAGGTGTTCAATGTAATATTATTGCTATTATTATATTATTACACCAAAAACCTTAAAGAATATCATCTAAAAAGCCATCATCATGAAGACAGCAAGATTCATGCAAAGATCAGTGTCACTCAATCTGAACAGGGGTTGGAAGAAACTGATGGAACTGGAGTCCTCCACATGAAACCACACGGGAAAACATTATGATGATACTAAAGGATAAGACACTTGCTCTAACCACAGATGGATGGACATTACTGGCCACTCATAGTGATGTGACAGTCACAGCTCACCGCTTTCAGGCTCATGGGAACTTTAGAGTAACACAGTGTATTTAAGGGCTAAAAGTAAGCCACACAGCTGTCCGTACCATAGAAAACATCAATGCATGCTGGATCAATTTAACATAATTTGAGTAAGTTTGAAGAAATGAAACATCATTTTAATGTCAAATTTGGGAAAAATGAAAAACCTGGGCGAGCGAAAGGCAGAGGGGAAACATCCCTGGTCCAGAAAGTAAAAATCCTGTCCAGCAGTTGCTCCAACCAATCACTAAACCAGATGAGTTTGATTAGCACAGCTCCTCTGCAGCTAGATGAGCTTTACTCTTTTGAGGATCTTTTGGTCTACTAAACTTCATCACGCAGGTCCTTAATAAAGGAATAGTTCACCCACAGAATGATTTAACTTTATTTTCCACTTACCCTCATGGTGACCAAGACTCTGGAGCACTTTTTTAATATCTCAAATGCAGCCGGTGATCAGGAAGGCTTCTCTTTTTCCCCCCAACTTTCATATAATGGATTTCGCCGGAGTCCGAGCCAAAAAGATCCAATAAAAGTCCACAAAAACTTGTCAATATTCCTCCATGCTTGTCCAATGTAATCCTAATTGTCCTGAGTTGCTAGCATCCAATTTACTCAAAATGACCTCATTTAGTATATTTTTAGGGCCTAAACAATAGTAAATTGCATGTCTAACAAGCACGCCGATGCACGTTCATGAAACTACGGAAGCCACAGCAGACAAGATTTTCTCTTTTTTCTTTCTTTCTTTGTTTTAAATCAATATCCAACCCCTCTTGGACCCTCTTGTGTTTGTCCCGGTTTGTCTGCAGCTCTGGCGCTCTTAACACAATGTAAACAGCTAATTTCTTTTTCTGCGCTTGCATTATCGGCAGAGTAGGTTCTGAACGCCAAGGCTTTCGTAGTTTCGTGAACACGCATGTGCGTGCTTCGTGAAAGTAAGATGTATTATTGTTTAGGCTCTAAAAATATACTAAATGATATCGTTTTGAGTAAATTCTGGATGCTACATACTCAGGACACTTGGATTACATTGGACGAGCAGTATGGAGGTATATTGACAAGTTTTTGTGGACTTTTATGGACCTTTTTGCCTCGGACCCCGGCGAACTCCATTGTATGAAAGTTGATGGGAAAAGAGAAGCCTTTCTGAACGCCGGCTGCATTTGAGATATTAAAAAGGGTTCCAGAGTCTTGCTCACCATAAGGGTAAGTGGAAATAAAGTTAAATCATTCTGTGGGTGAACTATTCCTTTAAGTGAAAACACCTGTTCTGATCCAAAAACATGGAAGGATTTTTACTGTCTGGCACCCGAATTGTCAACCTCTGGCAAAGGTTGATGGTCTCCATATGGCCTCATGTTTTTATTCACGAAAGACCAGAATATGAATATTTGACAAAAGGTTGTCATGACATAGTTGATTGAATTGTGTGACAAGAGTTTTCTTTGTTTTTACTGTTACCTTAGAGTTATACAGTGTAACCTTTGGCCACTAGGAGCGCTAAACCTGTAACGGCGCCAACGTCTCACAGTCCTCATGGCATTGTTAAATCTCCTCTCCCGTGTTTGGATATTAAAATAAACGAGCCCATCAAGATTCAAGAATTTTCTAAAGGATTTTCCTTCATTGGAGGACATGCCCCTGGCAGAGGTATGCGCCTTTAACTGTTTCTAATTATATATGCTTACATTTTTCCCCCCGCTTGTTGAATGTTGTTGAATTGTAACTACACAGCTGAATAGGAAACATCACACACACAAACACACAATGCAAAGATAAATGTGCAATGAAAACCGGCCACGAAACCAAGTTGTAGTTTTGTGCACTGAATGAAGTAGTAACTTTGGCAAAACTCATGTTTGTTATGAGAACGTCTGGATTAGCTCAGCTTACGGGACATTACAGTGGCTCTGCTTCCTTCTGAACAGCGTATGAAAACCATTCAACTAAACCTAGAAAATTGCTAATCCTTCTGTTACTTCTTTGATGTTTATATGAATTACAGAGAAAGCATTTATTGCTGCAAACCAGCCACAATTGTGCAAAATGTTTAGGAAGTCACGTTAGCTTTAGTCTATAGCAATTATCTTCTAGCCGCGTTTCGCTAACAGGAAACTGTAGGCAGCTTATACGGCTCTTATTACGTTGTTTTGAAAAAACGCTGACTGAAAAAAATTAAAAGCATCAAATTTTCGTATGTTTACACAACAGCCAAACTTACTTACCAGTCAAATAATACCGTGGCAAACAGAGAGTGGGTTTTGCTTCCACACTGCTGTTTCAGAAGACTCCAACAACTGAATTCTGTCCCATTGTGCACTTGTGTTTTTGATCTGCAGTGATCTCTTTGCCTCTTTCTTTTTCTGGCCTGCTCAGACATCACTTTCACCTTTTTACTTTGTTTCGCCATGACTATGCTTCAAGTAATGAGAGAAAGTAGCACAAGTAGAGCTTTCTGTGTTTACGGAAGAGGAGTCGTAACACAACTTGCTTTACGGCATTTTCATTGACAGCCCGCCTCTCCGAAGGTACAATGTCTGGTTTCTGCAGAGGGATTCCCACTCAGAGTGCTGACACGCGTCAGTCACTGTATATTGGCCCCAAAAAATCATCTAATACTGCTCATTGGTTTAATATCAGAGTAAAAAGTTACATGATACAACTCTGAATTAACAAATATGCACGACAGGTCTCTTCCTCCCTACCCCTAAACTCCATGTTGCACCATCAGTGATATACTGTAGTTGCCATGGACAAACCAAAAACTGCCTCTAGAGCAGCTGTGTCTAATTAATGTTAACCACAATATTTTTTTCCAGTATATTTCTAGAGGAGAGGTGATGGATTGTTTTGTTGTCTGCAATTTTCAGTGTTTAACTCTACATTTTACTTAACGCATAAAAATGTGGTGATGTGAAGTGAAAAAAAATGAACTCAGTGACAGCCCTTATTAACCCCTTGTCTTGCAGACGTACATTCATTGCTGCTACAGCATGCATTCCAGCTTTAATGATGTTTCTCCTTCAGCTGGATAAAACAATCTAAGCAGCCAACAGAGACCATCATTAAGCACCCTGGAAAATGCAAACTAGCAAGAATTGGCCAAACATTTGATCTGTCAGTAATTCACTGTGTTTACATTCACTGTGAATAGATATAAATATTAACATACTGGGTTGGAAAAGGATGCACTGATGGCAATTTAATTTCCAGAATCCCATTTTGTAAAGTTGTGACATGCTGCTTCTAAATATAGCTGGCTGTGAAAGCTGAGTCAGCATTCACATTTTTTTAATCATCTGTAGACTTCCTAAAGTTTTGGAGAACTTTGGCATTTCACCACTTCTTCTTACTTAAACTTACTTTAAATCTAAGGTCTCAACCATAGAGCAATATTTTATTATTGGAGGATATTACAAGACTTTATCATTTGGTTACTTTCTTTTTCTAAATTAACAAAAGTTAGTTAGTATTAAGTGGTCAATATCAGATTTTTTTTTTATGTTTTTATCATTCAAATCAAAGTAGGTGACATATCTATGACATAGCTTAATAGCAGAAGATTTGCTTTATGAACTTATGTGGTTATATGATCTCATGGAGTACAGAGGCATGAAAAAAATTTGGGCACCCCTGATAATTTCCATTATGTTCATTTACTTTCTCAAGATTGTATGCACCTTTCTATGAAGTTCAAGAAGTTCAAGGCTTGATTGACCCACCAAGCCAATGTTGTGTTTCAGTTAATGAGTGCTTTTACAGGTATTCAAATCAGCAAAATGACAAGATGCCGTAATTTTTGTGCCTGTAATTTTCCTTTGATGCATATTGCGCATCTTCTGTTTGTCCAATAAACCTAGTTTCACTACTGAAATATTACTGTGTCCATCACTTATTCAATAGATCAAAATGGAGGTGTTGATCCAAGCATCCAATGATTTATAAATGGAAAAAATAATTAGAAATTTTCAGGGATGCCCAAACTTTTTCATACTATTGTAGCATGGAGAGGCATTTTTGCATGTGCAATAATGTTACCAAATGTGATTTTTCACTGGATAAAGGGTTGAGCTGTTAATATCACTGAAATTACAAAACGTTCAGCTTATTGATGGGTGCTATTGATTTTGTTAGTTTAATAGCTTTTAAACTGTTACACTTGTGATATTTTGTAGCAATTGCAATGATTGGAGAAGCATTGCTGTAAAGATTTTGCTGCACCAAGTAAGCAGCTTACATATTTGTTACAATTCTTTAAGGGGAGACACTGCAGGCAAAAACTCAATTTTTTCATCACCTGGTCAATTTTAAGATTTTCATTTTTTTTTCCCTTCTTCAACATGCTGTCTCTCAGACTAGTGTAAAAAAAATGTCCAAAATAAACATTTTAGGGATTTATTTCATGATACTTTGTCTGATGCACCCAAATCCCCTCAAAATGCAGCTAAAGTTGCCATTTTCTCAAAATGAGTTTTTTCTCTTACTCCGGGTAAAAAAGTCTCCACTTCGGGAGCACTTACAGAAACCGAACTTTCACGTTTTGCTCCTGACTGTATCCTTAAAGCTTTTACAGAAGTATTTTTTGATATCTCATTCACAGCCTGATTTATAGAACATTTCATCCCAAAAGTACTCCATAAAAATGAGTTTTTTGTAGTTGTTGACAGTACAGTATATTCTAAATTGTGAAATGATAACTAGAGATATCCAGAATCCCCTCTGCAAAAACTTTTGGCTTGAATATGTGAACAAAATTCAAAACTTTGAACCTGGCTTAATCCAGTGTTTAGATTTTTTTTACTAGAAATATATGCAAATTAGCGCATTTTTGGCTATATAAAACACCTTATTTGCATATTTAAACATCAAATTTCAGAAAACTTGCAATACAAAAAATGATAGCCCTAATGTGAGGCATAAACCAGGAAAGTTTCATGATGATACCAGTTAGTTAAATTTTTTACGCTATTTGCCTGTAGTGTCTCGCCTTAATTGTTAAAAAACACATCCAAAAGCCTTAAAGGCTTGGATTTGTTTTCATATTTTGATATAATTCCTATATGTGAAGCTAAGCTACCATTTAAATGTCAAAAGTTAAGCTCACACAGAAAATTTGTTTGATGACTTGGGATGTTTTTATCTTTTATAAATGGAGATTTTGTTGTGCCATAAAGTTGAATGTGTTAATGTTTACTGACCTCTACAGTAAACATGATGTTCAGGGTTGTTGAAGAGCAAATAAAAGTCGTTGTGTTGTCTGCCCCCCCCCCCCCCCCCCCCCCCGTATAATTGTGTGGTATAATGGAGTGCAGGGGGACATTAAAATTAGCTGTCTATTTGGAGTTATGTTTCCATTAGCCACCTCATCTGCTGAATTACATTTAATAAACCATACATACATGAATAGAATCATACTGTATGCAGATTTTCATGCCAGTACCTTAGCTTTTAGCATTTAACAAGGAATTTTAGCACCTTGAAAGCATTTAAAAACCAGTTTCAGGTTTGAGTTCAGCTATTTTCAGCAAGACTTTTTGAGAATAATACTAATACTTTGTAGAAAAATGATCATGACATGAGCTGCCTTTGTGTCTAAATCTGACTGGCAGAGAAATTGGTATCCAAGACAGATCAGTCAGTCACTGGTCAAGCTGAAGCCCAGCCAATCCAGGTCATCTGATAATCAATGGGTGAATCTTTATTTGCAGCCTGCCACATATAAGAGTCACTCTACAAGTCTGGGTTGTTATGCTTTAGACTTTATCAGATCACCTGTGACAACACAAATATCTATAATCCTTTGTTTATTTAAGGGCCCTGCAGGCTGAATTTGAAACACCACTTATAACATCCTAAATATATTTTCATCCCCAAACAGTGAAGAATTGTTTTCAAAGATGCAGTGGCTCCAGATGATGTTTAAGGATGATGGAGCACCTAGAGTTGTGTTTGTGAATGTGTTTTACCTTTTTGCTGTTGATATGCAGTGTAAATGGCATTGACTGATGGATGTGGTTGCAAAAGTGATGGAGTTGGTATTGTCAACCGGAAAAGTGTAAGCTGACAAATAAAATCAACCTGTCTCAGCAAAACACTACAGAATAGAGTTGGAACTGCAGTATTTTGGGGCATTTTTAGTGTCACTTTTCTTAGTCTATAGTGTGTATGTATCTATGTAAGTCTTAAAAGCCATTATGAAATTTCCGTTTAATGATGGTGCATTTGGAAGGAACAGTTGTGAAGTCATAAATACTTTGCCCTCTAAACTTTCATTTTTCCTCTGCATTCCATTTTATAGTGGCAGCTGCTCGTGTATTTCTTTCATTCAGTCACCCAAACAGAGGTACTGAGTTGAGGAGAGGAGATCCCTTTCTCAGACCATTACCAACCATTTCCCTGAGGTGCAAACTCCATCACACGGTGTTTTTAGAGACTGAGAAAGAGACTTGGCAGAGTAGAAGAATACATTTCTGCTTAATTAATCCCATTCCTTACTTTAGGTATTAAAAGGCAATGGTCTGTTTAACAATTTTCGGCGACACTAAACGGGTAATTAGTCACAGCCTAATCATTTTTCATACATTTTATGGGTATGCTCAGGGTGCGGGTGTGCTCCCCAGAGGGTCATCCCACTAGCCATCTCACTTCCATGCCCTTTTCACAGCTCCCAACATCCACACAGTTATTTCTTTTCCCCTCAACCATGTGATGCTCTGTGATACCACCACCTCAGTAGTCCTTTCCTGCAGGTCCAACCACCTGCTTCTCATGGCACTGGATGGAACCTCACATTTCCTCATCATGGGGCAGCTAGAGACAATGTGGTGGGATGCAGAAACCATTCTCTGTAAAGGAGAGGAGCGCAGGAGAAAAAAGAAATGAAAGCAAGTGGGAGCCTCGGCACAATATCAGCTATGGCAGACTGACTAGCAGCTTTGTGCCAGCTGTAGTGGGCAGCCAATCCAAAGCTAAATACAGTGTTAGACATTAATGCAAACTCTTGGAAAATTAGACTCATTTAAATGAATAGATACACCTACTACCCAGGTGTAACTGTGATGTTAATAATACTCTTTCTTCTCTAAATAAGCACAGCTGTTCTGACACATATGGTTCTGCATTCAAGACGTGGTGCAGGACATGTAATTCTCTTTCTCTGAGAATAGAAAACTAAATTAGCTGAGCGTTAGCAACAGGCTTAATCTTGCCCTGCTAAAAAGCTTTAAACGCCCACACAAGCAGAGGCTAAAGATAAAATCAATTAAACAGCAGAAAACACCTTCACAGAAACTCCCAATGCTTTCTGCTTGAGCATTAAAGAAGCTACAAGTATTCCTCGTTCATGCAAAATATCATTAACATGCTACGTTATAGAGCCATCCACAGGAAAGCTTTGGACTTTTTATCCCTACTAACTGGTGGAGGTTAGGAAAAATCACATATTCCTGTTTGCCACTTATTGTCTAGCATAGCCACAAGGTCATTTTATCATATTAATGCAAAAAAAAAAGAACAAAAAAAAAAAAACAGTGTTGATATATAAATGACCTCTGATCAAGATAAACCTTTAACCTAGATACCAATATACGTGCAACCCCCTGGCCACAAAAGTCATCTGAGAGCATGTCATCCAACAAATTTCCATGTATCCAGGACATGTAGCTGGCGCTAACATCACACTCCTTTGTGCCGAGTGACCACAGCAGCAACTCTGGCATTGTTCATTCCTTACAGCTCTGTCTATTTCACACTC
This sequence comes from Atherinomorus stipes, assembly GCA_023101725.1. Lineage (NCBI taxonomy): Eukaryota > Metazoa > Chordata > Actinopteri > Atheriniformes > Atherinidae > Atherinomorus > Atherinomorus stipes. The sequence continues at coordinate 134,715 of JALJCO010002158.1, read as the reverse complement.
TCTGCAATTTTCCAGCAGCTAGCATTTCAATTTGTCCGCAGTTCTCCATGACATTTGTCTACAAATCAGTGACCATGACGAGCAGTGTGCCACAGTGAAAACCCACTGGTGGTGTCTCCACCAAAGCATCTATGCCTCTGCACTCATCATTAACCTTTAAACACCCAGAAGACCTTTTCTCATGGCGGACATTTTGACCTGCAGAAAAGCACAGGTGTAACTAATAACATTAATGATGGCTCTATTACATTAAGGTGTGTGTGTGGAAGCTACAACATTGAGCCAGTATTCACAATACTAAAGCCCTGTCACCCAAATTACCAAATGTGTCAAAGCTGACCATGTTTGACAAGTCAATTTACAACGAAGTGTCGGATTTACCTCTAACAAAGTAAATCAAACAAGGCAACACCAAAGCAGAGCATGGTCTGTGAATAGAGAGGTTTGTTAAGGTCAAATCACGGCTAATTCCACTGCAGTATCTATTTAGTTGTTGAAATAAAAGGGCAGACAATGAAACAGATTCAAAGCATGATTTGTCTAGAAGTAGAAAAACAGAGGGCATTCACTCCAGCTGCAGATAGGAATGTGTCTTAGAAGATTGTGGGGAGAGCAATTTAAGGTAGTTAGGGTAATTGTGTTGTTTGTATGTAGCAGATGTAAGAAGCTGATACCAAAGGCAGAGAGGAGAGGGGAAAGAAGATGACTTTAACCCCCCCCCCCCAAAAAAAAAGCTTTTTTTTTCTTCACATAGCGCCACAGTGAGGTTATGACAGGAATGGGGATTAACACAAACACAGTTTACAAGCTATATGGTGTGTTAAGATTACCCCGTGTTAATATTGTAAAAACGTTAATGGGTGAATCCAAAGGGGGACTTGATGGGCGTAGAAGAGAGCGGCTCAGGCAGGTAGGGAGGCGCAGCTGCGGGTTACTGTAAAGGGCTGATTAGCAGCCTCACTAATGGGTTGTAATCATTTTCTTATTTAATGAACATAATTTATTTTCAAACAAGTCCACCCCTGTACATGATCAGGGTTGCAGTTCCATCTGTCTCAGCTGAGCAGAGATGCATGTTGATTGAAAGGAAGCAAAATGTTTTATGTTTGGCACTGATGTTAACTGTCAAGTGAAAAAAAATAAGCTAGTGCTATGTAAAATGTTTAGTTATTCATATATTTCAGCACAAATATCATTGAGATAACAGAGGTTTGACTTGCACTGCAATCCAAGTTCCAGCTGGCCAAATCAATACACCCAAAGGGCCCAAACAAAGCAGAATATGAAAAAAAAAAATGGAATTTGGAAAAACAGAACAAAAAAATAGATTTTTTTTCTATTTTTCTATACCAGACTCCCATGCTACTGTAACTAGTCAGCCAAAGTGACATCCCTGTGGCCAAGTAGCCAGGGCAGATGACCAATCAGAGGCATAGTGACAGGACCCCACACTGTCACACTTAACAGAAATAATTGTGAAGTCTAACTAGAATGTTAGATGAAAACCCAAACCTGGTAATTCCTGTAAATCCTACAAGTTGAAAGTCAATGTTTTGCTGTACATTGAATATTGATACACCAATTCCAATTTAAAGTGTCACAGTCAAGTGATATCTCAGGAAAAGAGACAAAGTTTTGTTTTGCTTTTTTTCCCCTTTTTTCTTTTTTTCCTCTTTCGTCACGTACAATTTGTTTGATCACAGCAGGGATCAAATTAATTTATTATTAATGGCTGCAGAAAGATAACAGAGCTCCTGTTTATTGTTTTACAACGCTCCTGTGCTGTTGTTAATCTTCTTGCCTTTAATTAACATAACAAAATCATTAATGTCTCCTTTTTATCTTTATTATCGTGACTTAAATCCCTTTAGTGGCTTAGAAACATGCCTAATATGCGAGGAAATGGGTTATATGAGTTGTTTCAGCTGGTTTCTGACTTGCAACTACAGATGAATGAAGTTAACTGGGGCTTGAATTTATCTGCTGTTTGAAAGTGAATAATTTTTCTTAACTAGTCCAAAATGCTCACCATTTCTTAAATTCACCCTTACTTTTAAATTTTTTAATAATGGAATTTGTGAAAAGCTTTAATCGTTTAAAAGATTTGCTAAGCTTCAGAGCTATCTTTAGCTATATGGAAATCCCAGCAGGGTAAATGTGTAAACTTTAAGATGCATATATTATTCTTATAAAGGGAGTGAATAAGGTCAGAATGAATGGACCTCCGTGTAAGGCATTATCTGCAGCAAAACTCCTCAATTTCACTGGAACTTTAAGATGAATAAACGAACGAGTATTGTCCTGTGAGTCACAAGCAGAAGTGAGAGAGTTGTGCTGGTTTTGTTGTTGTCCAGCTAGCTTGCTGTCCTCTCAGCTGTGCTGTGGGCGCGTGTGGCCAATACAGTGTGGAGAACGCCCCCAATAACTAATGGAAAGCTAAATCTGAACTCACAGGACAAAACCACTTGCTTGTTTGTTCGTTCATCTTAAAGTATCGGTGAAATTAAAATTTTGCTGCAGATAATGTCTTCTAGAGAGGCCCATTCATTCTGCCCCATTCACTCCCATTATAAAGATACACGACCATGACTAATATAAATATCGTCTGAAGAAGTCAGAGTGATGCGGAAATGTTACCAGTAAGTTAGAGCACATATAAATTCATAGGAATATGATACTGTACGTAGAGTATGCGCACATTCTGGAAGAATTGGAAAAATTTATATGTAGTTGATTTTAGGACAAGTGTCTATAAATATTAATTGATATTGATGCAAGACTAGTTATTCAGTTAGTTAACTTGACGGTAGAAATATGAGACGAGCAATCTCAAAATACTTTAAAAAGAGTATCTGGGCTGTGGTTGATAGGAAGGACTTATTTACATTGATCTAACTTAATAATTTTGGCTTGGTGATAAGATGGGTCTCATTTATCAAATCAAATCAAATCAAATCAAATCAAATCAAATCAAAGATACTTTGTTGATCCCGAGGGGAAATTCATGTTTCAGTACAACCCGTCCAAGACACACAAACAAAAACATATACAACACGTCAGGATCAGGCAGACCGTGGCCACGCAGCCCCTCGCAGGGCGCACCTTTGCAGAAAGAAAACGAAAACACGGCAAAGCCTGTGATATTACCACTACGCTACCCACTCCCCCATTTAAATTTTTTTAACAATTTCAATTAAATTTTAATTGGGTAAATTTTAATTTAAAAAATTTACTTTCACTCAAAGTACATTTTTTAAGTTGTTTCAGCTTTACAGTGCATGAACAACAAAGGGGGTGGGGTTATTTTCAAAACTCAACAAGTACTCCCACCTGCAGCTTGCAGGAGACAGATATTAGGTGGCGCTGGACATCCAATGGGCGTGACCAGACCGTGAGGTTAGGGTTAGGGCTTAGCAATGGGGGCAAGGGTTAAAATGAGCGACTGTAAACGGTAATATGGGCGGCGTCAGGCAGGAGCAAGAGGGGGCACTGCCCCCCCCAAACAAACACTGTGCCCCCTCAAATCAAATCTGCCAAAGACAGCACGAGATTCCAAAGCTCTCTTTTTCCGCATCTCTCCAAGTACCCCCGCTTGCTGCTTGCAGGAGACAGATATTAGGCGGCGCTGGACTCAGCCTTGTCCCACAAGCTGCAGGCGGGACCTTCTCCATCACTCCGCATCATTCTGTGCCCCCACGCGCCGCATGTCAGCTGCAGGAGTATCTACTGTCTGCAGAGCTCTGCTCAGTTGGTAGTTCTGCATGCTGGTTCGGCTCTGAGGACACTCAGCTGCATCTTCACACTAAACGTGGGAACGTCGCGGACCAGCGCTGCACTTTCCTTTACCGCAGTTCATCAGAAGCGTTTCAGGGCAGAATGTTTCTGTCACGGCTGGATTTTTCCAGTTTAAGGTTAATAATAATCCCGCAAAGGGTTATTTAGACAGTCCATCTATGTGGTTGCTCTTTGGTTCATCACTCCTCCTTGTTTTTGTGCATCTATCATGGATAAGTGAATTAAAATATATAAACGTCGTATTGTCCATGCTGTCCAGTGAGACTCTCTCTCACCTGATGGCCAGGTGCATGCAGAGGCAGTGTTTGTAATGAATAAAGTGTGCAAGCGCCCAAACCGCATTCTGTGAGGGCGGACCATGCACGAGAGGAAAAAGAAAATATATTTAGGCTATAACGTAGGCTTATATGTGCAATCGCAAACCAGCACACGAGAGCAAAAGAAAAGGTTTAATTTATACTCGTTTTCGCATCAAGTTTTGGGGGGCCCCCAAATATAATTGTTTCAACCAAATCATAAATTTAGTTTAACAAAAATTAATCAATTTTGTTGTAACACATTACAGCAATTTTTTTAAGTTGATCCAAAGTATCGAACTGACACCAATAAAAACTTGTGTTCAGTTCCGCCCCTTTTTTTCTCTCTTCCCAATTGGCAGTCATTAAAATTTCACCCTCAATAAGAGGTTAAACACAATCTGGATCATCCTTCACTATGATGAACTCACTGTCGACATGTATTCTTCCTGTTTGTCTTTTGAGGGCAACTAAACTGAGGTGTAGAACTGATCAAGGGTCAGAAAAGATTGATGAAACTATGCACTGGGTTCCTGGGGCAGAGCTAAGGGATGGCAATGTCCACCACTGCCTGATCACCACACAACCATTAATCAGGTCCTTCAGAGGGCTTTTTTTTTTACAGGCAGACAGGAGGGATGGGGAAATCAGGGTATCACAGTAAAAATGTATGTCAGTAGGAAACAGATGTCTTACAATACATGGGCCTAATTTTCATTCTTACCAATGCTTAGAGATGCAGCAAAATGGGTTAAGAAATATTACAAGATCAGCCCAAACCTCTCTGATTCCTTTACTCCTCACACACTCCAACACAGTCTTTACAACACTGACAATACAGACAATTTTGCTTCTGCACAATGCATTAAACTGAACTCTGCTTTGAAACAAAAAGTTCACAAACTGGAGATCTTCGTTTACATTGCAAGTTAATCCCAGTGTGGTTTACTTGCAATGTGAACGCAAAAGGACCATCAGTCCTTCGTTCCAAAGAGAGGATGTGTCGCATGGCATGCAGTGGTGCAACATGCTGGATAACTGGTTGCCTCTCCTGCATCTTATACTAGATAGATTCTTGTGTTCAAAGTTAGGTTGAAACACTGAAGTGAAAACAGAACCTCCAGACTGAAAGTTTTTTACAATCCAGAACAATAAGATCAGCTGACATGTTTACATCATGCATTTTTATTTTTACTGGTGTTCAATCAGTTCAAAAGTGCTCCATGTAAATGCAGCTAGATGCTGTCCTTGTCTAAGTTGATGTGCTTTTTTGTTGTTTACCTCTATTACTTCATTCCATTCAGCCTTCTATTGTAGTTGTGCTTCACAAACTGGGAACACCAATACAGATGTTCTCTCTCTCTCTCTCTCTGCTTCACTGATCAAAATCATAATTCTACATTTAAGAAAATTGTCCTTATTTCCTGCCTCTTTCAGTGTTGTTCATTTAGCGTTTTTGTAAGTTATTCATTAAACTCCACACAGTCTTTTAAATTCTGAAAATTCCTACACATAATGCATAAGGATAAGACCAAAACCCTACCTTTAATTTGCTAGGCAGTTTTAGCAATTATTTTGCATTATTAAAAGAAATATTTCTACCCACCAACATAAAAACACTTGGATGAAATCTATGTTTCCCAAAAGTTTGATATTTGATCTTTGATGTTTTAATCATAAGACTTTGTTGTCCAATCACTAACTTGTCTCAAACTTTGATTTTACTAAATTCATTTGGACCAGCTGTAAAAAAGAAAAAAAAAAAGAAAGAAAAAAAAAGAAAAAACACAATGAGGAAAATGTTATAGATGGGAAACAGGAGGAAGTACAGATCTGGGCATGAAAAAGTTCCCCTTTCAGCTGACTGCCAGCCACTTACCAGCCACTTACCAGCCACTTGTCTGCTAATTCAATTGCACAGAGAAACACCTGTGTGCCCAGGGGAAACGATTTCAGAGCATAAATGAATGCCTGGAACAAGGAAAGTTTGAACACCGTACGTGATGCCGTATTTGCAGGACAAGTCGTTCAGCCAGTGATAGTGCAGTAAAGGTGCACTATTACTGCACCACTTCTGGCAGAAAAAGGAGGAACTTTTTCATGCCCAGATCTGTAATGAAGCCGGGGTGATGCCTGTGGAATAGTGGCAAAACATGCTTTTATGTGACTGAAGGAAAAACATGAGTGGAAGTGTATGTGTACGTTTGTGATCAAGACAGAAAATAGAAGAGAGGAAGACACATGAGCCCGTTAGGTGGGGCGTCCCCCATTAGTGAGATAACTTATGTATTTTCCTGTCATCTGGAATTTTCAAATCAAGCAGTTCAAGTGTGTGCACTACTAGAAAAGATATTCAGTGATTTACTTTTGGTTGTGTTGGTGTGCGGGCATGCATGTGTGCATGCGTTTGTCTGTTCTCATATAATAAAAACCCTAAATCTGACAAAACTAAACATTTTTACTTTTCAAACCAAGCTCAACTTGGAGAAAACTCTGTTTTTTTGTATCAGGATAAATAACCGAAAAAGCAGAGCAGTTCCTATTTTTGTCATTACCATTTTCTATTCATCATTGCAAATGAGGCATTATTGTAGTTCATGCTCCAATTATTGTGTAAATCACAGCAGAAAATTATGATAAAATTAAATTGTGAAAGAATTTAATTTTAATTTTATTTAATGTTTTTTAAGCAGCACTGAACTGAAAGCATAATTTAGCACAATAATAAGAATGATGACAATAAGTAGAGCAGATTTTGGTCAACTGCATTACCAAAATATGCTCTGTAGTACTTAAGGAGGCACAAGTGAACGTCCTCTAATGTCAGCTAATTTGACATTCACCGTGCACCCAATCTCTTCTCTGAGCTCTGTACAATAAACAAAATAAGCCAATATTATCGGCCAATATTATATAATCAAGTAAGCCAATAAAAGTTACTCCAAAGTTGACTCTTGTCTTACCTCTTACCCTATCACTGTCTTTTCCTCACTTCCTCCCTAAATGCAGAACACGCGTTGTACATAGGGCTACATTGGGACCACATTTTGCATGTGGGACGCATTTGCGTGCGGCAGTGCGTATGTGCTATACTGTGAGGAGGAAGAGAGAAAAAAGACCACCTGTAATCTGACCGCGCAATGATTGTCAGCACTCGACATCTGACCAATCAGATGGCAGGTCCGCGTGCAGGCAGGCAGGCTCTCTCCTGCAGAGCTAAGACATCACAAATCCTTAGCGAGCAAGAGAGAGAGAGAGAGAGAGAGAGAGAGAGAGAGAGAGAGAGAGGAAAAAAGGGTAAAACACAAGGAAACGCGTGCTACACTTGAAGGTTGGTATGTAGTTGAAATAAAACTTTGTGACACAGACACCTAAGCTGCCACTCATAAGATAGGAATCTCTAACTTCAGTCTCTGTCTAGACTGGAGTTTGTTTTGTTTGTCCAGCGGACCTGATTGACATTTATTGAATGCCATGTTAACGCCCTGCATTCACCTCTGTTGAAAAAGACTGGTAACTGACCGGTAATCATGGTCATATAAGCTATATAATATAGCCAATATACAATAGATATGCTATAGTTTTATATCTATTTATTCAGGATCTGTTTGATCCTGAATTATGTTTTTCTAGGACTGTGGTCAGTGCATAATAATCATACAATGACAACTACAGTATAATGACATTAATAAAAATACAATAATAGATAGCAATAGGAGTAGTTTTTGTAAATATTAGTACGAGTAGTAGTAGGCCAGTACTAATAGTGGTAGTAGTAGTAGTAATAGCCTATTTATACAAAATAATAGCCTATAATTTTAGATATTTGAAGTAACAGTAGTATTTTTTAATCATGATTATTATTATTACTTTTCTTATTATCAGTAGTTATTGTAGTATTTGAATTAAGCGCCTTTTAATCTTTTTTTAAATTAGTATTCACATTAATTTCATAATGTAGCTTACCATTAAGACCAAAACATACTGTATCTCAATCTGCTTGTATTGACTTCTTGTCTGGATTTCTTACTATAACAGGGTCAATGCAGAAATTTTTCAGCACATCACCAGGGCCATCAAGCAGCATCTTTATATATACAGGTGAGACTCCAAGTGATGGGGATTGGGAGAGGTGTGAAAGCGTGCAGGGTTGATGTGTAGGGCCTCAAAATAACATTTTCCCATGGGAACTTAAGGTAGCTCCTTTGTTTCCTGTCTTTCATTACTGGACAAACTGATTAATCCAGGTGTTCCTGGCCAGTTTCCGAGGTCAGGCACACCTGGATTAATCAGTTCATCCAGTCATGAAAGACAGGGAACAAAGGAGCTTCCTTAAGTTCAGGAGCTGTCCATAGAACCCATTTGGTGCTTCCTCCTTTACTGTGTGTCCTCTTGTGTTATTTTCTAAAAATCAGTCACTATGCATGTTCAACATGGCTAGTGTGTTGATATCCAGTTGTTGCTGGGCAACATCTTCAGGAATCTATTGTAAATGTCACTGTACCATCAAAGGAGTTAGAAAACATATTCTGAAGGTCAGAAAATTACATAGTACAACATTAAGAATATTGTCTGTGAGGGTGCTTGGATCATACTTGTCATACATGTAGCTGAGCATGTTTACCAGAAACCATAGGTTGCTGTGATTCTGCCTAAAGCCTACAGTATTTGTTGTCAGAAAAAAAAAGTTCTTTTGTTGAACTTCTATGAGATGCATAAAAAAATAAAAGTTTATCTAATATCAGCAATGCCAGTCTTAAAAAGAGTAAAGGCATTTTTGACTAGAAGTGCACTCTACCAAACATGCACCTTTGATAAGATCCAGCCTCTGGAGCCATCACCTGGGTGTTGGTTATAAGCCCTCTGGACAGTAAAGTTTTGCCTCTGCTACAGAAATACTACTTTATGCATAAGCAGCCTTCATGCAGCCTTGTAACCTGCATATATCATAGGGTTACAACGCAACTATAACTTCTCGCTGGGTCTATTCATCAGGTGCTGTGATGCATAGTGTGATTTTCAGTGTCAGCAATGCGTACAGGGTACTAAATCAAACAAGCTTTATGTTTATGTGTGTGTTTTTGTGTGTCTGAAGAGAATATCTGTACTATCAACTGATCAAAGCACCATGGCATTGAGGTGAGAAGAGATAATGAAATTACACTCTAATACAGTTGTGTGAAAAAGTGTTTGCCGATGCTTTATTTCTTTTTTTTTTTTGTTCTTGCATGATGGTCACACTTAAATGTTTCAGACCATCGAACAAATTTTTAGTTTTACTTATTTATGTTTTAACCACAGTTAAAACATAATTAACTGTGGCTTATCACAATTTTGGAAAGCTGAGTTTTACAGCGCTGTGGAGGAATTTTGGCCCACTCATCTTTGCAGAATTGTAATTCAGCCACATTGGAGGGTTTTCCAGCAGGAACCGCCTTTTTAAGGTCATGCCACAGCATCTCAATCGGATTCAGATCGGGACTTTGACTAGGCCACTCCAAAGTCTTCATTTTGTTTTTCTTAAGCCATTCAGAGGTGGACTTGCTGGTGTGTTTTGGATTATTGTCCTGCAGCAGAACCCAAGTGCGCTTTAGCTTGAGGTCACCAACAGATGGACGGACATTTTCCTTCAGGATTTTTTGGTCGACAGCAGAATTCATTGTTCCATTTACCACAGCAAGTCTTCCAGGTCCTGAAGCAGCAAAACAGCCCTCTGCCATGCAGACCATTTTTGCCCAGTCTCTTTCTGATGGTGGAGTCATGAACACTGACCTTAATTGAGGCAAGTGAGGCCTCCAGTTCTGGAATGTTGTTCTGGGGTCTTTTGTGACCTCTTGGATGAGTCGTTGCTGTGCTCTTGGGGTAATTTTGGTTGGCCAGCCGCTCCTGGGAAGGTTCACCACTGTTCCATGGTTTCACCATTTGTGGATAATGGCTCTCACTGTGGTTTGCTGGAGTCCCAAAGCTTTAGAAATGACTTTGTAACCTTTTCCAGACTGATAAATCTCAGTTACTTTGTTTCTCATTTGTGCCTGAATTTCTTTGGATCGCAGCATGATGTCTAGCTTTTGAGGATTTTTTTGGTCTACTTCACTTTGTCAGGCAGGTCCTATTCAAAGGGACTAGAGGCAGGCAATTACGAAAGAATAGACAAGCATGTCCCATTTTTTTTTAATACTTATGGGTGATGAAGCATTAAAAACCAAAAAGAACGAGCCCAACTGTCTCTCGCCGTTGCCTTGAACAGGCTGTGTGCTGCATAATGTGCTGCAATTCGGTGGCCAAATTTCCCGCGCTGCCCTGTGGATGTGACGTCAAATGACGCTGCATCCGCGTCCCCGACAGTTTTGATACAGGAAGAAGACGGTCACAGTAAATTCAAACACTGAGGAGAGGATGGTCAGGAAAGGGCCATTCAAAATTGTGGAGGACTTCATAAGGAATGGACCTGATAGCCTTAACCCGGCGTGGCATGGATGCTACCAGCTTGTGGCATATCTCAGCTATTATGGAAGAAGAACATGCTTCCATCACAGCCTTGAGCTTTGGTCTCTTCCCATTCAGCTTTCTCTTGACAATGCCCCACAGATTTTCGATGGGAATCAGGTCAGGTGAGTTTGTGGGCCAATCAAGCAAGGCAATCCCATGGTTGTTGAACCAGGATTTTGTACTTTTGGTAGTGTGGGCAGGTGCCAAGTCCTGCTGGAAGATGAAGTCTGCATCCCCATACAGCTGGTCCGCTTAAGCAAGCATGAAGTGCTCCAAAATGTCCTGGTAGATGGCTGCATTTATGCTGGACTTGATGAAGCACAGAGGATCAACACCAGCAGCTGACATGGATCCCCAGGTCATCACAGACTGGGAAACTTAACACTGACCATCTTCTCCAGGCTGCGATCAGCCCTTCGGCTTGTACACCGTTTTCTTCCACACTTCTTCCTTCCACTTAACTGTCCATTAATGTGCTTTGAGACAGCACTCATAGAACATCCAGCTTCTTTTTCTATCACTTTTTGTGTCTTTCCCACCTTGTGCAGGGAGTCAATGATGGTTTTCTGCACAACTGTCAGATCAGCAGTCTTCCCCATGATTGTGAATTCTTCTAAAACAAGACAGGGACTTTTTAAAGGCTCAGGGCACTTATGCAGATGTTTTGGATTACTTATCCGATTATAATGTGACAGCCTGAACCTACAATACTGGAGCTTCTCACAGTATTCAAATTTTATGAGTTTTTGAATTTGAGGTTTTCTTAAGCTGCAAGTCCTAATCAGCAACATCCAAACAAGTAAAAGCTTAAAATATATTGATTTGCATATTTATCTATATAATATGTAAATTGCAACTTTTAAGTTGAATTATAGAAATAAATAAACTTTTTCCACATATTCTAATTTTTTGGGTACCTGTATATACAATCACCACTGTCATTTTTATAATCAAACTACTTTTTTCCTCCTTTTTTCCTTCTTTTGATTAGCCTTTTCAATATTATTGTCTGCTACTGTTACTGTCACAATAAAAAAAAAAAAAACCTTAATACGTTTAATTGAATCATCTTTATCATTACAGGAACAATATTTGACATATTTTACTTCTGTGAACGTGTTCTGGACATTGCTAGAATTTTGTCACAATCATGAAAATTTCTTCAATACCGATGCTAGATGATAGACCATGCATGCCACCAGAACCCTAACATTTATCTTTTCCTCCCACTTTTCACAATTTGGTGTGAACATACTAAATGCTATATAAATGCTCAATAAGAAAAAGACTTCATAGAGTTGAATTTGGACTTCAGATGACAAATACTTGGCATTCTCAAGAAGTTATACAATACCTGCTGCCGTGCATTAGCCTTTAGTCCCGGACTGTTTGCTGGCCTACGAGGTGAGCAGCTTTGATTATGAACCTTCTAGTACGGATGAGAAAAAAAAAACATTCATTAAAAGACATGCTGGGAGTCCAGAAAGGAGCTATGAGAGTTTGTAACCACTTGGAACAGAAATACTGAAGATTTTCTCAAATTGCCATGCTGATAAAATTAATTCATACAGCACTTTACAGTACATGGTAGTCAAATTACATATATTTAAAATTTGAAAAAGAAATAAATAAAAAAGAACACAAAAAAGTTCAAATTAGCTAACAACATCCAAGTAAACTAAAGGAATTAAACATTAAAAGGACTTTCATAAGCTGAGTTTTGAGAAGTGATCTGAATGTGGAGGGATGGGGCTGCAATGGCTGTTTCCCCAGGTTCTATGCATAGTCCTGATAGGAGGATGAAGGCAGATGAGGACCAGAGGCTTTGGTTGGGGTGTAGGGATGGAGGAGTTCTGTGAGGTAAAGTCTGGATCAGTATATACAGACTGGTTGTTCTGGAACCAATTTTCATGATATTGATATTTTAGTAATTTGTGGTAAATGTGGAGTTTATTTCAAACTGGAATACATTAGAATATTTCAGTTTTGAGCACAACAGCATGGACAATAAGACACAGCAGTCTCAATTATTGAAAAAACTGCTGTAATAGACGCAAAATTTTAAAAAAAGATAATAATAATTTTTCAGTGTTTTTTTTCCCCAAGACACTCCCATGAGGTCTGCTTAAACACCACTCTGTGGAGGTTTGATGATGAGACTTTTATATAGCACAAAGCAGGAAGATCCATGCATTATCCAAGACAGGATGAAATACGGTTATTTCTTCAGTTGAACATCCTGCGGATCGGTGCTGGGACACTCAGTTTCATTAAACAGCCAATGTCAAGCATCCCAAAGGACAGGCAGTTCTGCACACGCAACAAGCATTAACACACGTGAGTTAACATGTGGAGACACATACTACAGCAGCAATATTCTTATATTACAGGGCTCAGTAGCTTCATGTAATATTTACACATGTACCATTGAGTGAAATTAACCTACTTTAAGGCAATAGCAACACAGTCAATTCAGCGTGAGAGCGGCCTTCCAAGAAGTCAATAGCAAATATTGTATTACATGCTGGCGATGATGAGGAAAGCAGTCCTGAGGGAAAAAACATGCTGAAATGCTGCATACCTTAGAGGGTTGCACTGGAATCTGCAGTATAACATGGGCAAGCAGAAAAATTGCAACCGAACGCTGTGGAGTGGAACCAGAGGATTCAGAGATCAAATAGATAAGCCACTTCAGACTTTTCCATTTCAGTGCATTATAGAGCTCACATCTTTAAATTCTTCCTAGGAAAATCATCCCTTCTCTATTTGATCTCTGCTACTGATGCTTAGACTACAAGGCTTGACTTTGTTTGGAGATTGCGATCCATACTGAAGCTTAATTAAATTCTTAATTATTCCATTGACCCAGCTGCTGGTGATCAGTGGAAATGAGGCATGAAGAGGGTGTTTTATCCAAACTTGTAATCTTAAATTATATAGGCAATGTCAGCTCAAACGTGCAGGAGTCAGCTACTGCATGACGCTAATTAGAGCAGGAACTAAGTGCACAGCTTATTAAGAAAAAAATGGTGGTTGGAGCCAACGTCTCATGCTTTGCACACTGAATAAGCTCAAAGCCTGATGTCACTAAATAAACAGATGTACTAAAGACTGGTAATGAAATTACAGACAGGACTATTTCTGGCAGAGATCCAGGCTAAACTGAGAGAAATTAATCTATCAGCCTTTCACAGCAGCCCCCCAACACACACACACACACACTTCACCTTTTGTTCAGTACATCACTAACCATAAACAGCACCTGAGCTACACCACCACCGAGACCACAGCACACAAGCAGGTAACACTTCAGTAGATATTCGCTCCTCTTCAAGGTCTTAATCATGCATCTTACTTCCTCCCAGTGTCCCAGCGTACTGGCCCCAAGACTGACTGTCAGCATATATTTTGCTGGAGATTGCAAGCTGTACAAAGAAAACCCTGATTACAAAATCCCAGGCTGCGCCTTCACAGTAAAGACACTGTTTTGATTTTGTTGCACGATTTCATAGCAGAGCTAATGTGCAGAATGGCATGAGAGGCCGGGGGCATTCTTCCGCTGTCAAGTAAAAACATCCAGTTCTTTGAGGACGTAAAAACGTCTCAGTTAAAGTTTCTCACTGTTGTATTGAGCCTTTGATATCAGGGAATCATCCACCTACTCGCTTTTGTAAATAAAGTTAAACACTGCAGTCCTCATGATACATGTTTAGAGCCAACTCTGGAAGTGATGCAGAATTTATTCTCTGAACTGAAATAATATTGGAAAGCAATTGTCTCTCAGGGTCCTGCACACTGATAATAGCCAGATGGTTCCTTCAAACTTACATCAGAACAGCATGGTTAGGATCCCTCATGGAATCATGCAGCTCATTATCCTGTCTGACTGGACACCATTCTCACTCCCAAGTCAAATAAATGGCGCAATTTTCTTGTATCACCAGTGATTATCTACCCACCAAACTGGTGAGAACAGACAAAACAGACGGCAACCCAACTGGTGAGAAGTTCACAAAGTAAACAAACAGTGTTTCCTTTTCTTGGCATTCTGAACTCAAACTCCAACTCATCAAGTGGTTGCTTCGCTTTGATGTATTTTCAGCGAAGCACTTGTAGTTATCTTGTTTGTGAAGTATTACAGGTTGTTATCTTGAAAGAACCATTTGATCGTCCAAAGTCTTTGATACAGTAGGCGCACATGCCAGTAATAACATGTAACGATGAATGCAGGATAATCTGCTTCGCTGCCTTTGAAAATGCACTGTACAGCCTTAAATTAATATTTAAAGTCTTATGGATTTTTTTTTTAACCCCAAACTCTTCTTTTAGAGGAGCCTCCAGGTTATCTAAGCCTGCTGTTTTTATAAATAGTTCACAGTTTGGAGCTTTGTTGTTAGAAATCCCATATTTAGCTTCACATTTGTAAGGCATACATCCAGCATTTCAGGAAAGTCGGCGGTCTGTTTCACCAACGTTGGGTGTCAGATACTATCTCAGGCCCTCTTGCTGAGTTGGAACAGATGGAACCAAAACGAAACGGTAGGAAACGAGAGACATAAATTTGAGCTGTATGGGCTGACAGGACTGGGCCTGAGCCACAGTGCTCTGCAAGCGACATTCAACATATGTGCTGCTATTTTAGTATGTTCCAAACTGGTGCATTTGTCGTGATCCACAAGGCCAAATATTTTTCATGATTGGAATTTCACAGACAAATCTCTGTGATAAGATTTTTTTTATTTTTTATGTTTTTTTAAGAAAAGACCGAAGTCACATTGTCAAATTCAACACCTCTCTGAGACATTTCTGCATGGCCGCCTTATTGGATTTGATTATGTCAACAAGACTCAGTTAGCAAACAAAAGTAGTGTCAAAACAAACTATAGCTGATTGTAATCAAGCAAAAAGTAAAGCCCATAATTGGTGATGAGCAAAATATCTTTGTATTCAAAGAAAATATGAGAAATGTCGGGTGAATGCAATCAGTAATGTGTCTTTAAAAGTATTGTTTTGTACCGAACACCATAAATCAGTACGCTTGGTGAAAAGTGAAATTTTAATTACAAAAAGCTGCGGGCTCCTCAGTTTATGTTTAAGTGATAAACTGGAAGGTGGAAGCTTCTTCACTGTTTTTTCTTGATTAAAGAAGCAAGTCAAGTTTGTCTTTGTTTTCCATTTTCAAGCTAAAGACAGAGTTGTCAGCAGTTCGGATTTGACAGAACAATGGAGGCAAGCTGAAATGTCTCCACGCAACATATTTTTCTATGAGACAAATCTATAGGTGAGAATCCGAGGACATGCTTCAGGTGAGTGCCACAGCATGCACTGAAACTAAAAGACTCTTGATAATACAGAACAAGACGCCACAGCTTGACCCTTGCAGCTGCAGGCTTACCCCTCCAACAGGCTTTTAGTTTGGTTAAGTGAGCTGGGTCTTGGGGCCAGATGGTTGTAGGTGAGCACAGGAAAGACAAAAAAACAACTGTGAATTCACTGACCTCTCTGTCTCTATAACAGATGATTTGAAAGGGATTTGAGATTTCCCATAGTGCCATGCCTTGGTCACAGAGTGACACATTTATTGCCTGCTATCTGAGAAAAGAGGCCAGAGGAGGCGAGACTGTGCGCACACACACATACAGTACACCACATTCAGGTAGAATGAAGAAAAATCCCACAACATATGCCTTTTTAATATCTAAAAAACAGCTAAAAAGTCATACTAATGACAAATATAATTCATACTTTATACAAGGAAAGTTACAGCTAGTCTGTTCTACATCACCACACACTAATTGAAGCTTTAAGTGCAAAGCAGCTGGTATTAAATAATGATGTGTTCTAGGTGCAGGCATTAAAAGTAAAGAGCTCAGTTCTCGGTGATTGGGGAAGAAGAGGAACTTGTCTGCAGGCGCAGGTCGAGGATTAGACAGGGCTTTACTTCCCCGACCTTACACTTCCATCTACAGGCACCGCTTATATGCAGCCATCCTGGGGGACTGGACAAATAAATAAGAACATTAGACTTTCATCACTTATCACTGGATTCAAATAGAAAAGCCCAGGTAAATGCAGCTTCTCATTAATAAAACAACAATTGACTCTTTCGCTTGAAAATCTCATTAAATATGATCCTGCATCTTCCGCTGTCAACACAAAGTGTGCATTAAGACTGCTCCCTTGTGACATTATATTCTATATAAAATCAATAGGCCTCCCTGGAGGAATCACACTCAGTCTGGTGTTATCACTTCTTGTAAAGCCTTACAACAAGGATGCCTCCTCTCCTTTAAATGATCTAGAAAGTCCTTTTGGTGTTTTGGTAGAATGCTCTATGAAATAAGGATGTGTAAAAGCAAGCAGGGGCAGGCAGGTGTGTGCACATGCATCAGCCTCAGGGAGTTATGGTTATATCCTGAAAAGAGGCAGCATAATAGTGGTGAGAGAGCAGCATTTATCACATGAAATAACTATTCCCCCCTGACTCCAGAGCAGACCTTATTCCTCCAAGCCATATGCACAAGAGAAAGCACCGTGCACAAAGTGACCATAAAATCCAACGTTCATCTGAGCATGTAATTTAATACCATTGTAGAGATTACCCACGTTGGCCAGCTCGTGCAAGATCCTGCAGCACGTGAACTTTTACCACAGCTCTCTAAAAGGTAGCTTGGCAAGTATTATATACACTTCATCAAGCCATTATCCTTGACCACAGAGAAAGGTGTAGATCCATGTTTCACATTAAGGAGGAAATCAATAGTTTCCTGCAAGAGGGCTACAGGCTGTAATGGTACCGTAAGTCCAATTTACATCTGAGCTTTCTTGGATCAGCATCGAACCTTTCACAATACAGAAAAAGTCTGAATTATGTAGTCGTTTAAAGATGTCACATATCACACAATGATCAATTTGGACTCATATACTAAACATTAGTATCACACCATCTATTTAGTCTCATCCAAAGACAAGTCTGTTTTCATTACTTATCACAGCAAGATCATGTAGCTTATCTTATATTTCTTACTGCAATGGATTCCAGTAAAGTGGTTTGAAGTTTTATTGATGGATGGATATTTTTATTTATTTAGTCTAAACAGGCTGCATTCTCTTTTACCTTGACCAGTAAGTCTGAGACATCCTCTGTACTCACAGTAGGTCGTTAGCAGGTGGCTGTCACAGACATGCTACCTTTTCCACACCACAACCTGTACTGATCAGCTCTGTGCATTTATTAAAATGTCAAACTAAAGGGAAACCCATCCAAAAAAGTTAAAAACTATGAAGACAAGGTTACCTGGGACTCTTTTTACACAAACCAGATTTTTTTCTCTCTTTTTTTAGATGGAGAGATGAAACATCTGCTGTTGCAAAATAAAAAGACAAAAGCTCTAAAGCTGCCTGAGTGAGTTTTGTTATGAGCTTCCTGAGAAATTTATTTGATACTTTACGATGCTCTTTTATGGCATCCTCATTGGTAGATAGCACATAAATATGGAAAAGTTGCTTACAGAGGTCATTTGAAGTAAAATATATACATTTAAAATCCAGAATGAATCCCACCAACTATTCACTACTGCACTCATTAAAATCTTAGAAGTGAGAAGCCATTAGGCCCTCAGGATTAAAAAAGTTTAATGCTAAAACATAAACACTGCAGTCGTGCAACACTTCAACACAAGAAAACAGCCGTTATTATAATCACAGTACAGCTAAATCACAAGTGTAGCTTTGCAAAGCAAATTTAGGCTACCTTTATGTACAGCCTCACACATCTGCTAAAGGATTAGCGAGTCTTCTTGTGTTTCTGAGATGAGTTTTGGACTTTATAGAGGAAACATCTTTTTAAGCACATGAAATAACCTGTAATCTAGAGTGAAGCTATGAGGGCATCAAGACACCAGAGTAGAAAAATAACCCAGAAAATGCCAGAGTGCAGATATCCTCACTTCATTGTGTGACTGACAAGTGGTCTCTGCAGAGTGCAGCTATCACAGCTTATCACCAAGATGAAAAACATTTGAAATACTTTTGCAGTTACAACTTTACCAAAGATGTTAACTAATGAGGCAACATGTTGGCAACTTTTGCAACTTGACTTTGAACATGCATACAAGGGTGCCCACTAAGAAGCACAAAAATCAGAAAGAGGTTGTCTGTACATCTAAGAAAACCCTGCATGTACAGTGTGTAAAAAACCCGAAGGTCAATGGCAGAAAAATGTGATATATAGTCCAAACTGTATTTCTATTGATGTGTTATTGCTTCACTAGAATAGCTGTTATGCTTATTTTCATTTATATCTACTTGCTGGGGGGTGCACATACATGGAGGCTGCCATATTTGTGCCACCATTTTTACTACGGTGTCCCCAAATGGACAAAACAATGTGAGAGAAGTGAGAACGCTCTGAACTTTAAAACTGCTGTACCAGCTTTGTTTAATGGGAGTTAGAGCACTGTTTGGGATAAGTAATGCCTTATAGAAAATGAAAATATTTACGCATAGTATACAGTCATTGCTATGCAATGACTGTATACTGCAAACATGCAGTATACAAGATGCAAGATGCAAACATCTTGATTTCTGGAAGAATTTTGGCCACTAACGGCCACCGTACAATCACAACAGTGCTTGGAATATGAAGTCATTTGAAAGAAAACATATTTTCTTTCAAATACCCATCTTTACCACTAAATGTCAGTAACTCTTACACACTGTACCTTTAAAGTAACCCTGACTTTCAGACCTTTACAATGTGTGTTTCTGACTTGTTCTAATGGTAATGTACATTCCTGGAGGCACCCTTGCCCAAAGTGCTCCCACGTTAAGAAACTAGACTTTGCAAACATTGTTTTTCTGAGACACTGCGTCCCTTTCCTGCAGTGTTTAGCTTTGTGACACTGCGTCCAATGCCAGCAACTGGATATAAACACAGTGGCTATTTTGAACATGTATCGTGTCTAATTTCTCAATAAAATACAAAAGGACATTGTCGGAGGAAAAGAGGAAAAGAAGGAGACAAGCGAACATAGCAGGAAATGAAACAAGAGTCAACATTGGACTTACTAGTACAGATTGGGGAGAGCTCATTTAATTCATTTGGGTGCAATTCTGCATGTGAGAAGCACTTTTGTCGTCAGCATCAAGATGAAATATAGCTGTTGCATTGCTCAAATGCCCTGCATCTCCTATATTACCCTAAATCCTCAAATAGTGACCGGGGCTTTAATTTGTTTCAGGGCACCGAGGACCAGGCTTTTATTGGAAGGAGGGCTTTTATTAGAAGAGAGGCTTAAATTTTTAGTTTTCAAATGGATCACAATGAATAATCAACATTTTGTGTCAGTTTGAACCCGGTAAAATGTTCTGGGCTCATTTATTGAAAATTGCTGCATGAAAAACTTAAACAGTGCAGTACAATTAGGCTACCGCTCTGTTGTGTTTCTCTCGCACATCATGAATCCAAACGATAAGCGCTGTCTCCAAATCCTGGCTAAGTTTTTTCCTCTCCCCTCCGCTTCCACGCACTCGGCTTTTCTCAGCTCCAGACAGTTTATTCTGTTGCTTTTTCCAATACCTGATTTGTCTTAGGTCAACATCGAAGTGTTTTGCAGCTTTCGCTCTGGAATATTCACGTGCATACTCCAGAACAGTTTCTTTAATTTCACACTAAACTTTCTTCTCTGTTTATCGGTTCCGGTAGTCGCCATGTTGCTGCTGTGTTTTGGTTTCAATTCCTTGCATGCTCTGCAGGAAGAAGAAGTACCGTGTTCGTGCCTTCGTGCACACGTATTAGAGGGGTGGAAATTATTTACTTTTCTCAACGCTACCCCTGGAAAGGGATGGTTTGTCATAGGATAGAGGTCACTATTAGAGGATTTACGGTATGTGAATAAACTGCCATTGGCGAAACTGAACCCTGGCTTACCAAGAGAAAGACGTATGCCCTAAGCATTCACCCAAAGGCACAGTCGTCATGGTTTGAAGTTAGGACACTTTATCTTTCAAGCCACTTTCAGACTTGCCATGAGCGGTAAAGTCAAGCTGCTCTTTAACCGGACTCGTCTTTTCAAACATGTCGCTGCCTTGCGGACTTATTGCGTCCTGAGTGCTTTCAGATATCAGGAAATGTTGTGGATAAGTCAACACAGCCACACTCTCCCTTCAACCCAGAACATTTTCTTGTGTGTTCAGCCAAAATGATGTGACATTTCTGCTCTTATGACATGGGGACCAGCCGGTACATGTCTGCTACATCTCTGAGGTAAAAGAGCAGAACGCATGTCTGAATGTAAGCGTTATAAAGGACAAAGTCCACACTATTACCGCTTTCCAGCACAAGTCTGAAAGGGGCTTCAGAGACAGAGAAACAGGACCCCAACTGTCACATACGGCTGATAATATTGCAAATGTATGGACAGATCAGCTTGTGTATTTAGATGATTGACTGTGATGTGAAAAGACAATTGTCGGGAAAATAAAAGAACGTCTACCCGTGGTCTGATAACAATCTCCTAACGAATGTTTAACTCTGTGCAGTCATACTGCATCTTCATCCACGGAATCCTTATCAAAAGGACGTCTATCCAACTGACTCTAATTTTTGGGGGGGGTTTTGTTCATGTTTTTTAGACTAGCCAAAACTCACCAGGTGCCTGAATGAATGAATGAATTAAATGAAATAGCAAGTGGGCTGAAAGTAGATGGAGACAGCGAGCACCTCAAAGTTTCTCCACATTAACCTGCTCCCAACCAGGTTAGTTTTGAAGATTCTGTTGCTCTGGTAACTGACCAAGGGTTTAAGTTATCCCTCTTTGTGAAACAGGCTAGAGTTACTCCGCTTTCTCTGGGCTGAGTTGCCTACCTTTGTGAAACGGAAAACTCAAGAGTTTCCTTAATTTCAGGGTTGAACAACTCAGGGTTTTCTTTAAACCTGCTTCGTGTAACAGCTTCGTGTAACAGGCCACAAATTAAAGGAGGCAAAGTTAGCCATTGTTGGGGAGCGTTTTACTGAAAAAAATAAGCCAAAGTTCAGTAGCATGTCATGTAGAAGTCGTAGATTTTACACTGCAGATTAATTTTAATTAAAAATGGAGATTTCATAATTAGATTCTAATGAATGAGCCTTAAGAGTCCTGTGTACAATGTGATTACATCTGTCAGCATAAAATGCAACAACCACCCACCTGGATGCCCCCAAAATATGAAAAAAGAAAAAAAAAAAACACAAGATAGAGCTGCTGCTGTGGCCTCCCCCTTTGTTGTAATAGCATGCAACATGGTGCAAGTAGCAATTAGGCCAACCAGGATCTTACAAAAATAATTTGTTTGGAGCTAATATAAAACACAATGCTCTTTATTTTCACTTGATTCTGAAATGAAAATATAGTTCTAAACATTATATGACATTGCTGTCAATAAATTATGCTCCAAGCTTATAAGAGTGGCAATTATGTTTTCATTTATGAAGGCGTAGAAGTAAAATATTATGATATTTGCATTTAGAACTTGAGCTATAAGGGCAGCCATCTCTGCCTGCTCCCTCCATTTGTCTCACTGCCATTTGTTCTCTCAATCACTGAGATGCCACAGACATTACAGGCGGGCCATGGACCCTGCTGGGAGTGCAAACAGTGATGGGTATCAGTATTGACATTAGTCTAAAAGGATCAGTTAGCTCTCCCTTTACCCTGTAGGCCTCATAATTCCCTGTTCATACAAAACAGCCTTCATATGCACTCCTCCCCTTGTGCTCTTCCTCTCTGGCAATCTGTGAGGAAAACAAGGAGTATTACTGCTTAATGCCCCATAACATTCTGACATCACCTTTCCACAGGAGAGGAGGACACACTCGATTTGATGGGCTAATTGCGTGTGGCATAATTAATCAATGTCTCCTGAACGACAAATTCCCACATGTACACACCCAATATCACACGAATGCCTGCAAAAGCATGGAGGGGTAATTGAATTTACATTTATTTATACTCCTTTATCAAGTGATTTAGTTGTTACTGGCAGATATTTGTCACTTATTCCCCCAGGGATATGGATGTGTGTGCTGTGCTCTGACCAAGTTTGCCTCCAATAGAGCAAGACTTGAATGCAGAGATAGCTGTTAGTGTTATTATGCCCTCGTCTTTAGTTGGCCAACTTTCTGCAGTGTCAAAAATAAAATGAAAGAATAATAATTCCTAAAAAAATGTACACTTGCAAATATTTTTGTAAACAATAAAGATATTAGTTTTTTAATGTTCCTCGTGAAACTTCATAAATACATCACATATACTGGCAAATTTAAATGTGAATATTTTAAAAAGAATATTTGATCATCTGAAAGCAATCTACAGCGCACCTTTAAATGCTGGAGTCATACAACTACGATCTGGGATAAGTCTTGACAAAACACATGGTGTTAAATATTAATACGAACATGACAAGTGAAACTGACGCAACCTGCCTGTTCAAATGTCAGAAATGGTTCAGGAAACACCCTGGTGTTAAACTGGTGTTAAACAACAGCCTGAAGTCATGAGAACAGAATACAAATATGACCATCAGCACAGCCCTGCTAATAAAATTAGTATGCATTTATAGAAAACACACGAGCTAAACAACATAGCCAGCCGAATCCTGCTGTGGATTGAATTTCCATTACTTAGCAAACAGATCAATTTTAAATGTCTCTTCACGTAGTTGTCTCCTCCATTATGGAAAAACAAGCAATCACTCCCTACAGTTAATACTGTATACCATTACCAGCAGGCTGCCGCCAATACCTCGAGAAAGATGTAGAAAAATATTTGAATAAATCTCACAAACAGAAGATGGGTCGATGATTGTTGTAGTGCAGTGAGACTAAAGTTGGACCTCATGGTGGTAGATGATGAGTTAGGCTAAAGAAGTGCCACTCCTGTCTTCACTCTTTCAATTCAGTTAAACAAGGAAGGATATCAGAGCGGGAATGAGGCAGAATAATATTCATTACATGTTGCCTATTGAAAATAAGCTGCAGAATGAAAAGCCAAATAAAGAGGTCACACAAATCCAAGTCAGTCTCTGAAGAGATTACGTCCGTTTACAGATTTTGTTTCAAATGCATGACTCATTCAGTAAAGTTATAAATAGAGTCTGCAATGTACGTATCAGCGCTACTCAATTTGCCCCTACAAGGGCTGCATTTGAGCAGGTTTTCAACGTTTCCCTGATCCAACACACCTGACTCAAGTTAAATGTATCAAAATTCTGCACGATGACTCAGCAATTGGTGCTAGGTATGTTGGATCAGGGAGTTCTTGAAAACCTGCAGGTTTTCAGCAGCCCTCAGGACTGAAATAAGTTGCCCTGAGGTATATTTTACAAACAAGTAATTATTTACTGTTGTATAGCGCATGTTTAAAGTGGCTACTTGAGAAAACATCATGCCCTACCACAGTGATCATCTCAAAATGTTGCAGCTACAATGATAAATAGGGAATTTAAGAGTTTTTTTTTTCTTTTTTTCTGTTTGTAATATTTGATTGGCATAATATGACAAAAATGTCAGATTAACCAAGGTTTAATTGGGTAAAATTAAGTTAAAGAGCTATGGTAAGTTATGCATTTTTTTCAACACAAAGCTTGAATGAAATCGAACAACAATCTCCTTCATTATTAGACATTTGATAATCAAAATAGTAACTATTTTCAGCACTGATAGGACCTTTGTTTATATCATTTTATTTGTGAGCTATTTGTGGTTTGGTGTCTGCAACAAAGACTGTAAAAAAATCGACGTAGTGTCCGGTCACTTCTGAATAGGGGAAAGTGAAGCCAATTGGGCGTGTCCCACCATTGCCATCTTGCTGTGTCACGTCTGTCGTTACTCCTGGAAAATACTAAAACGGGCAAAGCGTGACCTTGGGGCAAATGATTGACAGCCAACATACTCTGTGCTAAATGCAAACCGAGCAAACTTGAAACTAACAGGAGCTAACGAAGATTAGCCTCCTAAGTGGCGGGATAAAGGTAAGGCATGTTTGGACTTGCTATTAGCTGCTAAAAACCACCATTTTGCTACTCTGCTACAGACTGAGACCTTACCGGGAGCAAACAAGAAGCTAACTGTTAGCCACAGGCCGGCATCCAGTCTGCCGCATGTCAGTCAAAAGGATGCATCCCTCGTATAATTTTAAGATTTAATAACATCTAAACGAATGAGTAATAAAAAAAAAAATTCACCCCCTCACAGTTGACATGAAGGTAAACTTGACCTATTAAACCTAAAATTATTTTTTGAACCAGGCTGTAAACATGTTTATTTCTGTTGTGAAGTCGGCCTTTTTAACATGGAAGTCTATGGGGATTTGCTCTGTTTTGCAGCCAGCCCCTAGGGGATAAAGGGAGAACTACAATTATTAAACTTAACTTCCGGGCTTCACACTTTTCTAGCAAATGCATAGCTGCTTGAGATGGATCATTAAATAGTTTGTAAATAAGGAAAAAAAAAAAAAAAAAAGGAAAATGATTTTTCCCTACATATGGAAGGAACTGTAGTGATCTCAAGCCCCAAAGGTCTCAGCAAAAGGATACACACATCTAACCAAATATACTTTGGAACACATACTGATTGATAAAGGCCACATTTGGATGTAAAACAGACATCCCAAGGAGGAATTTTGCTCAGAGGAGGACCTTCTCTGAGCAATCACAGAATTACGGCCCTGAGGGCAACTCAGGAGAGGACCTGCATTTTGGTAAAACAAACCAAGGACAATTGGTGAACTTTGAACCCATCCTCCAAGCTTGAAGATACTCCTTCACAGTATTTACGACCTGCTATAAACTGGATTCCTTATAGCCAATTTTGTAATGTGTTCTTAACATTCAAGAACTGTTTTATATTATCAGGAAAGTAAGCTCATGTTAATCTCATGATGAAGACTTTTCTTTTGATATGCAACATGATATACTTTGGTGATTAGAAACAAGATGTTTCTTCCCCAAGTTCACATCACACCCATTCCAGGATTTGCTGCATAAAGGTGAAGAAAGAGACACTTTACCCAACTGCTGAAATCCACTTTTATGATAGAAATGGACTTCCTCATATCAAATGATGTCTAACACATGTATTTTCTTTACAGGAATCTTAAATCATCAAGATTAATCCTGTTTTATCTGTTTGGCTGATTTGTTTATTCAATGCCTTCCTTTATTCATATAATTCAGATATTTGCTTTATTTTATTTTATTGTGTTCATTTTATTTAATCATGTCTGAATAATTGATCCATTTTACACATGCCTCACTTAGAATTCACAGATGCTTATAACCATTAAGCTTAACTGATAATCAAATGATCATTCGAGACGTGTTTGACTATTGGATGAAACCTGAATCTGTCAGCTTCCCATTGGCTGACAAGCTGCAAGCCACATTCCACTGCCAGGCAGAGCGCAAAGCTCTGAACTGAGGGAATCAGATCGGTGAGATCTGGAAAGAACTGGAAAGAACTGAGAAGAACTGAGAAGAACTGAGTGCGAAGGAGAGCACAAGAATGTGAACGCAAATCTGAACACGCAGAAGAACGAACAAGGCAGAACTGAAGAAACTTGGAACAATGGGGAAAGAATGAGACGAAACCTGCTCTGAACTCAGCAGAGTTCAGAACCACGGATCACTCAGGGAGGAGTGATGGAGAGAAGAAGACTTTAACCTTTATGTAAACCAGTTACATATTTCTGTACCTTTTCCAGCGAAAGCCAATTTTGATTTTTGAATCACTCCCGTGATTATCTGCCAGTATCTTTACTATCAACCATCCCGTGACATCAGTCCTGAAGCTGCACGTCTCTGGGGAGACGGATGAGAGAGAGAGAGGACGAACCAGAACCACCACTGAGCTGACAGCCCGCAGAGAGACGAACTTCCAGGAGATCGGGAAGATTTTTGGGGTCCATCCACCCGACAATCTTCCAAAGGATTTGAGGAACAGTCCAGCAGAACCAGGACGTGAGTGAAGCACCTCAGTCAGACGGAACCTCTGAGGAGAATCCTGATCATTTGCTATGAAATATGATCTGATGTCACAAGAAGTTGGTGATAGTGAATTAATCCAGACCTACGGTTTACCAGACCCAGATTAACTTTGTTTAGTTGGATTAAGAAATCCTTCCTTCTTTTTCTTTGAACATTTATTAATTAACTGAGGCTTAATTAATTTATATTTCACTTTAGCCCCGTTTCCACCAGCGGGTCTGGGTCGGGTCGGGCCGGATCGGTCCACGTTTTTTTGCGTCTCCACAGATAAAAACTGGGATGGGTACCCTTATATCCGACCCGACCCGGCCTACTTTTTTGGCACCCTTCGGTAGGGGTACTGATCTAACCGATCCGGACCAAAGAGGTGGAGCTAACACAAAGCAATACATTGATTTGTTGAAAAATCTCACTTCCCGCGTGACCAAGCGTAAAAACAAAGCTGGGGTGACTCCTTTTTGTTTCTGTCATGTGTGGCGCGGTGTTTTGGTTAAACGACGTTGCACAGCGATGATGTCACGCGATCACGTAGCAGCGCTGTCCAGCGCCTCCAGAGTAAGGGTACAGGTTGCTGTGGGAACGCAGCATGAAATCAACACATCCGTACCAAAACCCACCCGATCCGGCCTGGCCCGACCTGACCTGACCCAGACCCGCCGGTGGAAACGGGGCTTTTCATACCATCTCACATTTCTCTCACAAGATAACCTTTGGTTGATCATCATGCTCACATATTTCTTGTATATATCTTGTACATACATTATCTCATGTAGTTTGTAGACTAGTTAATAAATACTCCGTATTATCTTAACTAGTCGTTGTTTGTGGTTTTTCTGATGTATCATGAAAGGTCACTTCAAGCGAGAACTCATGAAAGCGTCCTGAGACTGATCACTTAATCAAATCAATCTAAGAATTGACTTAAGACATTAATGGTTTTCCTTGCTTCCATTACATATCAAATAAGTAAGGTGGTGCTCCGAGGCTGTATTAGTATTGATATTAATAGAAATATTAATATTAATATTAATATCATACATAGTGCATGCATAGACGCTACATATTGTGATGCCCAAGCTAAATCACAACAGAACCAACTGACAGGATGCCACACAGCAGGATGCAAGACATCATAAGGTGTAATAAAAACACTGAAAAAAATATGGAAGACATGAAATGAAGACAAATTCTAAAAAAAAAAGAAAAAAATAGCTGAAAAGTCAGTAGACTGCTATTAAAAAAAAGAAAACAAAGTTTCATTGAGCACAAAACATGAATGATAACATGAACAAGCACAAAGCCTGCCAGTTTATCTGGTGAAATGCTTACAGTTGGGAAATGGAATTAATGTTTGATGTATTGCAACAGAAAAGCCAAACAACGTCTTTATCGCGGTACGGTATACATCCACAGATGGCCACGTTGCCTCCACGTTATTCTTACAGCTATACATTTGTGTCTGACAGTCTGTGATGTAGTAACCTCACAGCAGAGATTACTGACCAGTGAGGAAGAAATGAAGAGATGCTTGTTCACCATTCTCTCAAGGCTTATGAAACGCAGCACTGCATGTAGCTGGGTGTCTGACTTTGGGGGGACGGATCTCTTTGATGGTTGCAAGGATCAAAGGCAAGAGATTTGCCTCTATCTGCAGTAATTTCAGACCCCACCACCACCACAGCCACACACACACAAATACTCCTCCACACTCTTCCTCCCTCAATCTATTCTTTATGCGAAAAATTCAAAACAATTCATGTTCATCATCACAGAAAACCACATCAGTAAAGTTTAAATGTTTTTTTGTTTTGTTTTTTTCTGTCACTGATAGACAAAAACTACGCTGACACTTTTATGTTACTATAGAGTTTTCATTTTAAGAAGAAGGCAGTGTAAAATACTGTAAGACAATAATCATATAAATTCTCAGACATTTGGCCGAGGAAAAACAGAAATTTGTTTTCATGTCTTTCTGTGCCAAGAGTCAAAGTAGACATTGAATAACCAGATGTCGCTGCATTTTCATGCCTTGCTGTAAAACATTTATGAGGCATTAGACTGCCAGGCCAGAGGATACTGCTGCTGCTTACGAGGTCGTGGGGAGAAAGGGGGCGAACACTCGGTGAATTTTAACAGTTGCTACACACGGTCTGCTCTCCTCTCCCTTTGACTTGAACCTTTTCTGTTAGAGTCTGTGGTTTTGTCTGTTTTACTCATGTCTGTTTTCCTTTGTTCCTGCTTTAATGTGGGCAAGGTGACAGGCAGTCAACCTGATTCCTGTGTTCAAACCAGCCTCCTGATTCAAATCCTGGTTGGTTTGGCCAGAAAGTTGCTTTGTTTTGGGACAAGTGAATACACGACAGAGCTTTATTGATCTGGTCTATCTAAACATAGGTCTCAGTCTGTTTCAAGTGAACCAAAATGCACGAAGAGGGCCACAACATAAAAGGCATTGTTGGGTCAACAAAGGGCATTGTGGGTAAACACATGAAAATGATAGCCAGGAGAAATGCCTCACAGTCAGAACACAGTAAAGGTTCCCATACAAATATAAGCCACTCTAGGAGAGCAGTCAAATTCTGTTCTATGGACGACCCCCCTGGAGAGCACATGGGTTGGGGATCTTGATAGGGACCGATGCGACCTAACCTCCTGTGACATTGACGTGTTACTTTTGTGGCACAACAAAGTAGAGCTAAAGCCATGAAATGTAAGAAGAGAAGACAACACCACTGTTTTCATGGTCTACATGATGGGATTATGAATCATGGACAATCACATCAGGCGTCTAACATCAAGGCTGGAAGAGCACAGAAAGAGCCAGGGAAGAATAATTGAGTGGCAGGCGATATTTCATTTGATGGAGAAAGAAAGGAGAGCAGAGTGCCGCAGATAAAGGAAACGAGTTTAACATATTAAACATGCAGCGGTTGTATCCCTGTTGTATCTGTAAACATGTTATTTTATTGTTTGTGTTTAGTGGCGACAAAATACTAAACACCATCATCTTATTGGTTCCTATGGAACCAGGAAAAGACCCTGCCTCAGAGTAGGAGCTAAAATGGTTAAAAGAACGGAGGGCCATGGTCCCTAGTTCCTGGCTGTCCGAATGCACAAAAAACATTGGCCCCGTTTCTGAAAAGGATACAGTATAGCAGTACTTCTCAATCCTGGTCCTCAGGGACCCCTGCCCTGCTGGTTTTCAAGATATTCCTACTTCAACACACCTGACTCAGATGAAAGGCTTGTTAGCAGCTTGCAAAGAACTTGATGAGTTGAGTTGATCTGAATCAAGTGTGGTGGAGTTGGAAACCTGGAATACATGCAGGGCAGGGGTCCCTGAGGACCAGGGTTGAGAAACCCTGCAGTATAGGAACCTCCAAAGGTTCCTACAGTGCAAATGCCTCTATCAGGGGTGCCCAAGTCCGGTCCTCAAGAGCTACTGTCCTGCAATTTTTAGAGCATACCCTGTCCAACACACCTGAATCATATGGCTAATTCCCCCATGCACATCATTCAGCTCTGGTAAAGAGCCATTCATTTGATTCAGGTGTGTTGGAGAAGGGATGCAACCAAAATGTGCAGGATGGAAGCTCTCGAGGACTGGACTTGGGCACCTCTGCCCTCAACCCAAGACCTGTAAGACTTTTGTTTAAAATCTTCAGTTCATTTGATGAAGTGCAGCGTGAAGGCATTCTTCGACCAGAAGAATGTTGGAACCCCCAGCTGTCTAGCGGATTGGTAGGTGTGAGGTGTGAATGTACCCTACATCTCCAGTCTCCTCACTTCTCACCACGAGTTTATTTGATGATCCATGAGAGAAAGCTAACAGGAGTCTGTTGTTCACCATGCCACAGCTGCTAAAGAATCTGTTCTTCACTGCTACCACTCTGATCCACCACCACCACAGCCACCACTACTATTTACTAGTCAGTGCTTTTCAATTACACATTAAACTGGTTTGGGGCAATGCAAACTGTGACATTAAAGAAGATAAAGATAGAAGAACAGTTAAGATATATAAGAACAGTTAAAAACAAGATAAAGTACAACACAATAGTTTGAAAAAAATAAAACATAAGTAGTCCAAGAATGTTAGGTGATAAAGGTGGATGGAAAAAGGCGAGTTTTAAGTTCTGATTTGAAGGCGGCAGGGTCTGTGGTGTTGCAGATGTGTTGAGAAAAGGAATTCCAGAGGGCGGGGGCAATGACAGAAAAGGCCCTGCTCCCCCAGGTTCCTTGTGGAATGTTGTATTATTCCACAGCTGTTATCTATTTATTGTTGTGGAGATGTATTAATTGTACTTAAATAAACTGCTGCAAAACAGTTGTATTGATTGGGTGTTTTTTGTATTCAACATGTAAATTATATTTATTTCCAATGCGTAAGCACATTAATGCAAATGGGCAGTCAGGTCATACAGTAATTACATGATCAAAAACACCTGTGAGAGGAAAGCAGAAGGAAGAGCATGCAGACAAAAGGCCAAGCACATTAGTAAAGTGTGGGAGGTGCATGCTGGGATTTATATCTGGCCCAGTACGCACGTCTCCTCTGATATGTGCTCTGTAAAATGGGTGGAGGAATTCCCAGCAAACTTGGTATTTGTATTTATTTCAAACATTGAACACACAAGTGAATAATAATAGTACATTAATGGACAGCCACAAGAAAGAAAAAAAAAGACAACAATAGCAACAACAAAACTTCAAATTAAATTCCATGTCCGAAAAGGAGTGGGTGAAAGTATAAACTTATATTACTTCCCTAGAAGAGGACTTTGAAATGGAACTTTACTTGAGCTGCAGGTGATGACATTTCATGTGTCCGTGAGCACACAAGTCCTCACGAGTACACAGATTGAGAAACGGCCAATCTCTTCTCGCAGAGACCCATATTACCCATGAGGAAGATTCAACTCATCTCTTTTTTTTTCAACTTAATATCAGCATATTGTAAATAAATAAATAAAAATAATAATTTTGCTTGACTCACCTAGTCTTTCTAGATACATAGAGTTTTTTGCACATGTAAGCCTACATGTGAATTAAGCACTGCATTAAAAAGAATCATATACTAGCATTAAATAATCCAGTACTTTGAGAAATGAAAAATGTCTTATCTGCAAGAGTGTAGCATGACTAGTTATCACACAACCCTCCTTACTGCATCATGTCAGCTGAGAAAGCAGAGCAGATATGGAAGCTAAAACCCTTTTTCTGAGGGATTTCTCTGTAAGAAGGTGGTTTTGTTCTCTTGGTATCTGTTGTATTACTTTCAGCATTTCGTCAGCTATGACTAGATCTCATTTCAACATCTTGCTTGAAAGAAGAGGCTTATGGGAGATGAGGGGCCTCTGGCAGAGCAACCATGCCAGGAAAATTAGGGTTACACAGTTTCATACTGTTCCACAACCATCACCAAAAAGCCATCTTGAAATTGTATCCATTTTTGGAAGTTAAAAGGCCATTTCTTTGAGACATAAAGGCGAGACAACTGTAAAAACTGAATTCATCCTCACCCTCCATCTACTTTGCATTTAGACTGACCTGAGGGGGAAAAAGACAACACAGAAGTTAGTCCTGTCACATTCGGTAATATGGAGCAGATACATCATGTCACTCTAAATCGGAATAATCATTTCATGTCAGCTTCTATTTTTATTTTTATTTCTTTTCACCAGAAAGCAATCATGGCCACGGGCAGATCTGGAGAATTTGACTGATACAAGAATATAGAGAAAACTATTGCACATTGTGTCCAGTTATATTTTTAGGATTTTTGTCTGGGAATTTATTAACATTGACACATTTTGTTATTTTAGCTGTTTATGCAGGCATATTTAAGTTATCGACAAATAACAGAGCCTGATATTCATTATCCCCACCTTACCTGCTTCACATGGGGGGATAACACTTGTGGCACATCAGTCATCCTGTCCTTTTCTCACCCTTGATCTCATTTTGCTCCTTTCCTTCTGTTGAGGGATTTCCCTGAACATTATGCAAAAGTAAGATTCATCACTTTTTACTCGTTTTGCTTTAGAGAGCATCTTTTTGAGCTTGATCCTTGTGTTGAGCTTTTCAAATAAACAACCAGATCCAACCAGAGGTCCCCTCCTGGGTCTCCTTAATCCCCAGTGTCTGAACAACAAAAAAGCATGAGGACACACCAAATAGATGATTTCCAACTGTTGCATGAGACTTATAACTATACCTTTGTGTCTACTATCAGACAACATCTCTTACTATCAACAGTTTGTTCACTCAACATGACGAAGTGTTGCTTGTTTTGGAGGAAAATTGGATAGTAAAAGAACCTTTCGTTCATGATGACTCATTAACAGAAGGTTCATCCAACTATTATGGTCTCTGGTCTTAACATTTGTACAGAATCTTGGTGGTTTAACTGACTGGCTGCAGTCTGTACATGGTGGATCAAATTCTACAGCTCGAACACTAAAATAATATTTACCATGGCAAAAAGCCAAATTATTTGCATTTAATCTGTTTGATTCTTTCCTATTCATACCCACCACACAACCATGATACCTCCCAACACAAACTACAAACAACCAAATGTGCTCATTCATGGGACAGAAAACTATGTGTATATCAGGCATGGATAGTTTATGGTGATAAATAGGGATGGGTGTACATAAAATACAGAGAAAACTGAAATTTAACCTGCTTGTTGTGAGTGTGCAGCTCTGAAAGCTTATGCCTGTCGACTCCTTGGGTTTCATAAAGCCTGGTATATATCTAACCTGTCTGTAACTATATTACCGACTGCTGCAGCAACATCTCACAGCCTTGTACAGAGGGAGAGAGCATGTTCTTCACTGTGCATTTGCAAGATTGTGAAATGATGGTCCTGGTATGTAATTATGGGATTATAGGGCAAATTTTAGCACTAATTTTACATCCAAAGTAGAAGAAAAGTTGTGTGATTACGGCTTTTTAATACATAAACATTCTCTTTCAAGGAATCAAAACTGGTTGGACAAAGCTGCGACAAATTAACTCAAAAAGCTGTTTAATGGACCAGTGTCTATGATTACTTCATCAAGTAAGGAGGAAAAATGTCTGGACTTGATTCCAAAAGTGGCATTAGCACTTGGAAGCTGTCGCTGTGAAGCTGTAACATGCAGTAAAAGGAGCTCTCAATAAAAAGGAAACAGGTTTCAGAAACAAAAATAAATCAATCAGTGAAATAACAGGCACTGGGAGTGGCTGGGTACATTCAGTTCTCAAATGAAACACCAGATTAAAGTTCTCGAAAATGAAACATCTTAAAATGCTGTACCACTTCTGAAAAGATGTTCTTTGGACAGATGAAGCTAAAGTAAAACTGTACCAGAATGGCGAGAAAAAAGAGGATTTGGAACACCTGACACGATGAAGCAGACAATACCAACTCTAAAAGCGCCTTCAGTCAGTGATGAGATGGCGTGTATGACTTCCAGCAGCAAGGGTTCATTAGTGTTTATTGACAATGTGGCAGAAGATAGAGGCAGCCGGATGAATTCTGAAGTGCACACTAATATACTGTCTGTTTACACTCAGCCAACTGGAACAAATCTGACTGGACAATTCTTCACTGTACAGATGGACAATGATCCAAGCCATAGTTTTTAGCTGTTTACTTTGTTTCTTGGAGGCAAAAAGGGGACATATTCTCCAATGTTCATGGTGATCCCCTGATCTAAAGCCATCCATGAAACTCTGAGGAAAGGTGCAGTAAAGACCTGGTGATGAGTTCCAGACTTCATGATGTAATTACCTGTGCAGGATTCCCAACACAGGACTGGGACTAAAAAGGAAAAAAAAAAATCCATCCAGTCAGCCGTATCGACTTCAATAAGCACACATGGTATCCAAGTTACACAGTAAATCCTGTAATAATGCATTGTGTGACATACAGTAGCACAGGTACCTGCAGCAAGAATATACTGTTTAGATTAATTATGTAGTAATATTAATAATTCTTTTAAAAGAAGATCAAAAGGAATTGTTTGGTTTTTTATGTTTAAGCTTGTGTTTTTGTTTGATTTTAGTTGAATGACCCTATATCTATGACGAATAAACCCATAGTTAGATATTAATTTGCAGGAGCTTTCCTGCTCATGCAAATTGAAATATGCAAAGTGTTTGTAGCTTTAGTCCTTGATCTTGTTTTATGCTGTTTACTGATCCGCAGCACATTAATAGATCATTATCTTGCAGGTTTAATAACTGAATGGAAATGCTTCTTTAATACAACTGTCTCAAAGCAAATTGTATACTTTGTCTATGTTATATTCTTATATAGGGTAAAACAATTAGAGGAATGTTACTTGATGTGGTAAAGAACTTGCAGAAACTTTGAAAGTGAAATGAAACCTATAAAGTCTTGTAAATGACAAAGTCAAAGAGAGTAGCTACTGCATTGCTGTGTGATTTGTTATGTTTAGCTCATGAGTGAGAAAACTTACTTTAAATAAGTCACTTGTTTATAAGTTTGACAAAAGACAGGACGTAAAGTTTATTTCCATCTGTGAAATGGAGATATCAGTTCAGTGATTAAAGGAGTAGAAAATTATGCCTGTTTGAAATTACTATTAAATTTGGAATCTTTAACTTTTTACCTCAAACGCCTGAAAAAAAAGCACAGCTAAAGTGTGTCTGGAGACCCTTGGTAACCATTCATAATATATTGGTTGTAATTCTGGAAAGCTTCAACTTACAGTCATGATCTTAGGCTCAAATGAAAGGTTACAGGTGGGACTGTCTTATCCTTTCCAGATTTATTGTAAGTATTACTGACAAAGAGTAACAGAGAACAAACAAATTTTCTCCATAAACAAAATTTCTGCATAAGCAACATCTCCTACGCACAACAATAAAGCTCCTGAGTGGGT
Source organism: Atherinomorus stipes (assembly GCA_023101725.1). NCBI lineage: Eukaryota > Metazoa > Chordata > Actinopteri > Atheriniformes > Atherinidae > Atherinomorus > Atherinomorus stipes. Next base: position 99,212 of record JALJCO010002158.1, on the reverse strand, counting down.
TGGGGGAGGGCCTATCCCATTCAGGGCCTAACCCTATTGGCTATTCAGTCTGTCAGTCATTTGTAAAATTCACCCCACGTGGCTTCACCTTTAAGATGAAGGAATAGGGGCGGGCACTTTTTCGCACACATGTCTTCAATGGCTGTTGTGCCATTCAGGGAGAGTTAACAGTGGTCTATTGTAGGAAATGATATGTCAATCAAAAGGTCAGTGCTCAGAGACGACGTCATAGCACTTCGCGGCTAACCGGCGCTGCAGTGGGAAATATATGGAATATATGTGCATCAGATGGATTTTATTCATGCTTACAGCTGCAGTAAATGGGCCTTTATGGATGAAAGACTGGCTGTGGACCAACTCTTTTTTTGGAATATGTTTACTGGACCTTTGTTGATGAAATAGGACCATTTTTGTTGCAGTATCACCTGTAAAGCCAGGATCAGACTACATGACTTTTTTCATCGTTCACAATGGTCACTATGTCAGATTAACAGACATTGTGTCATAAAATCACACTACAAGAATGACACCAGACAGACAACCGTCTGATTATCGCGTGGTGTCGCAAAAGACAACACGAGATGGGGAGGCGGGACAAGCAGCTGTCAATCAGTCACTTGGTTTGGAGGCCTCTGAATTGACTGTTTGGGTCACTCACAAGGCCGATGAGGTACCCAAGGTAAATACCTCTGTTCCCAAGGTAAATACCTCTGTTAGTATTTCCTGTGATTTTCTTTTATATAAAAAGATATTCATCTTCCCAAAAAAATTTGAAAATCTAATTCATAGATCAAATATTATTTTAACTACTACAGCTAACAATCAGGAGTTGTGTTTTAAAAATTAATGTCATTTTCTTTCTTTCTGTCTCTTTCTGTCTTTCTTTTTTTTTTTTTAAAGTTGTGTTTTTGCATATGAGGTCTCCTAACCTGCAGCGTATATTATTATACGATATTAAAGGAGTGATGACATAGCAGTTAAAAACTAGTTTATGTTGTTGGCATTACTGCATATGTAAATACTCCAAAGAAAAAAACTGCATTTTTACAGCAGAGTATTGTTTTGAAACGCCAGACCTCACTTCCTCAGTAATACAGTTGGGTCCGGTGATGATATGGAGCTTTACCCGGAGACCACGTTGACTTCATTTTGATTGGCTACACCTTATTTCGCTATGACCTTATTTGGAGAATCTAGGTCAAGCTGCGGTCGGAGTTTGCTAAAGGCTAACTGCTAGCAACATGGGCACTTCAGACAGTGTGAGCTACATTTATCAGACAAGACAGCATTTAGAAAATAAATAAACTTACAGGTAATGACAAGGTTGTGGTCGCCTTCCTCAGTGTTGCTGCAGAAGTTTTCTTTTAAATCCATTTGTTTGAAAATCCAGACCTGACTGCACAGAAGTTACTACTAGCTCCATACAGGAAGCTGAATCAGACAGGGAGGGGAGGGGGGAGCGGACGGTGCATAAACCGTTAGGAGAGAGAGAGAGGGGGGGGGCGCTGTTTACTTGATAGTGTGCTCTTATTGGAGCAATTAAATTACGTAGAATGATAGAACTACGTAGAATGATAGCCTGCTGTCTGATTCAACCGTTTCTGAGCAGAGAGACAAAGCTGACAGACCATAAACAGGAACTTTGATTCTCACTCTGGACATTCACATGGCCTCATCAGTGCACAATAGATCATATTATACCCCCAAAACCCCAAAAAGTGAAATTTGATGTCATGGCACCTTTAAAAAATCCAGTCAACAACATTATGTGATTGTGTTTTTGTGTAATTGCACTGTTAAAAATACCATTTATTTTACTTTTTATTCAAAAATGAGTACTCAAACTTTTTTTTGCCCGCGCACTTGCATGATTTTGTACCTCACTAAATTCCGGCCCTGCTCACTCATGAAATGGAAAGTAGACAGGGGACATCAGTTCCCATCCATTATTGAAGTTTTGGACTCACGTGACAAAGATGTTTTTCCTAACATGAACTGTTTGTGTGTATTCTGGAAACACTTCCTGTTCCAGTTGCTCTGTGGAGCCTTTTTTCAGTTGCAACTAAACAGGATTGAATCCACTATGTGCACAGAGAGACTGAAAAGCGTCTCGCTGCTCATCTTTGAAAAAGAGCTTGCGGAGAAACTGGACTCTGATCAGCACCGTTGCTTCCACCAGGTGCATCACGCACTGCACACAGGACGCCCAGAGCCAAGTGAGGCCAAAACCATCAGCTGACCACAGTCCGCTGGCCACAAGAGCAAAGTCCAGCCGACCCAGTGACACTATTTTGAAATACTGCCATAAAGTGAAATAAAGTGTGTTGTTCTATACAAACGCACACACGTGCGTCCTCACAGGTGTGCGCTCCATTAGTGCTGACGACAGAGCGCATGTTGGAAAACACGTCAACCACATGAAACCACCAAGTGGCAACCTCCGGTGGACCAACTATGACGCCACCCGGAAGAAGCCATCTTTTGTAGTTGTCCCTTCATCCACTAGGGGCTGGCTGCAAGACTGAGCAAATCCCCATAGACTCCCATGTTAAAAACGCCAACTTCACAGAAGAAATAAACATGTTTACAGCCTGGTTCAAATAATCATTTTAGGTTTAATAGGTCAAGTTTACCTTCATGTCATCTGTGAGGGGGGTGAATTTTTTATAACTCATTCATTGAGATCAGTGTTGCCAGGTGTACGATAATTATCGTATTTGTACGATAATTTGGCCCTCTGTACGATGTACGATCAATAATCCTAAAAAAGGGCAAATGTACGATAATTTGACCATTTCATATTAAATGTGAGCAAAACTGTCGGCTGGCGAATTTTTTTGTGAACCCTGAAGGCATCAGTTCCCATGTGACATGTTACCAGCCAATCATGCTTTGCTGAGCGTGAGATGCGAGTGACGTCCATGTGTTGATTGGCTGCATGGTAGCTGCATCCACCCCAGGAGACGCTCAGACAGGAAGGCGAGCGAGATTCAAAACCAAAACAATACGAAGGGAGAGGAGGACATATTCGTATAAATAATAAATGAGTAGAAGCCGGATTGACTGATGGACGGCGAGAAACGTAACCACCATTTTGGACCAGTCACAGCTCAGTTAATAACTACTGTGGACGAGCGATGCCAGAGCTGCGCAGCATCTTCTGCTGTAATCGGTGGAGCATCGAAAGCAGCAACCTGGGAGTTACTTTTCACAAGTAAGACTGAGTATCAATATAAGTTGTGTTTAGTGGTTAAAATATTTACCGGCCTGTAATAATCTGTCTACCTGTGACATCATGCCAAGCGAGTCAGGCTCACTCACGTTTGGTGGTCGCTGTTAAACTTATGTCATGAAAATGAATATGAAACTTCATAAACCCTACATACAAATCATCTGTGTAAATTACACCTGATATTATGACGCCGTTAACCCATTCCGTACTGACGCAGCAAAGTCAAGAGTGCCTGTGAGCGCTTTTAAACACTAGAGTGACAATATTTCACGCATCAGTGGGGTTGTTATTTTACTTATGACGGGTGTACGATAATTTCCCTCAAAATACGATAATTTTGAGTCTCTGGTACGATAATTCTATATTTCCCACCTGGCAACACTGATTGAGATGCTATTTATTCTTGAAATTACACATAATTAAGGGCGTGTCCGGTCGGCAGACTGGAAGGCCGGCCTGCCGACCGGAGGCTCCTAGTTAGCTCCGTCTTTGCTCTCAGTAAGGTCTCAGTCTGTAGCAGAGTCGCACAACAGCATTTTTTAGTCTGTTTAGCTGACCGAGTACATCAGCTGTCAATCATTTGCCCTGCAGCCGCACTGTGCCCATTTTAGTATTTTCCGGGAGTGACGACACACATGACACGGCAAGATGGGGATGGTAAGACACGCCCAACTGGCTTCACATTTCTCTATTCAGACGAGACCGGATACTACATCCGTATTTTCTACAGTCTTTGGAAATCACACACACAATGAACTGAGAGCTGAGCAGTGCACAGCAGCATCACTGTGTCTATACTCTACCCAATAGGTGTGTTCAGATGGTTAATTAGCTTTGATGATCGTGCGTAATGTGGATAGTTATGGCTGAGTGCACGAGTATGCGCATGAGTGCGTCATATTTGTTTATCTCACATTGAGCGCAATATCTGTTATGTTGTGGTGTTTTTATTTAAACACAAAGTGTGATTTTTCTATGATTTTGTCATTGATTTATTTGAAAGCGTGTCAAAACGTGAATGTTTGGACCTGCTGTGAACTACTGTTGACTGTTACTGATAGAACACAACACACACATCGTGTGGAGATGTTCCGTGTTAATAAAGAATGCTGTATTTGAGAGAGATACACTCTTGTGCATGTTCGCGGAGGTGGGACACTGTTGAAAATAAATTTGGCACACCCAGTATTGTTTTTTTCTGGCTACGCCAGCAGTATGGGCTCTCCATTCTGCACATCAAAGAGGCAGAGACTGATGCCACGGCTCCACAAATCTCTACTTCATTCCACCGGACAGCGGCTGTGTCTGTCCCTCTTTGCCATTGTTGTTTGTGTAGCGGCGCTCCTGAGCGTCTCTCTGGTGGAAGTCTGTCTCTGGCTGTCCCTCTATTAGTCACGCCAAATCGCCAATCGCTGATTATGTCATATTACATGGAGCAAAGACGCAACTTTCTGTGATCCGGCAACGCAGAATCGGGCACGACAGTGAGCAACTCTCTGCGACGTCTCCATCAGGCCAAAATCGGGCTAAATTTGTGTAGTTTGATCCAGGCTTAACTGGATTACAGTACAACTTTAAAGGTAAAATACATAAACTTTTGTATTTGTTGCTGGTTTGAAATAAGAGTTTTCTGAATCGACACTTACGATTGCAGCGTGGAATGGTTTAGATCATAGAAATCCAAGGAATCTCAGCTTTCCAGTGGTGTATAACATGTGTAGGTACTTAAAATGTACACGGAGCAAAATAGATATTTATTTATGAAAAATACATGGCGTCCCATGGGCGGCACGCTTAAGTAACAACAGGTTAAATATACATAGACCAACCTACCCAAAAGAGCTAACATACAAGTTAGATCCACCAGTCTTTAATGTCCGTTGAAGGAATTCATACATATGCGGCCACTTTCCTCATATCCACCTTCACCTGATCCTCCCTTGGGCGTTTACTACACTGAGGATCAAACTGTCTGGGACAGACAATAAAGGTGATTACATGGTTTATAAGAACTGATTTTCAATCAGGCAAATGCAATAGAGTGACTTCCCTCTTGAGCACAATTTGGCCCTTAACATGCTGAGTTGTGATTGTAGCTCATTTGAAAAAGCAGTTTTCATGCTCCCTCTCAAGGTGCGTCCTCTCACCTTTTTGGATTGTTTCCTTAACTCCATGCGACTAGAATAAGCAGAAGAACAGAACCAGACAAAAGTTGCTGGTGTACAATGTCATTCCCCCCTCAGGCAAGGGTGAATTAAACTTTATCAAAATCCCAACTGTAAACTGGAGGTTTGTGTCTGCCAAGGTTAGATGATTTGCACATTGATGAGGGGAAGACATTTGGTTGCCTCCTGGCACTAAGTTTTAGCTTCAGAAATGGCTGGAAGAAACAGAAACACAGATGTCATATCACACTCAACCGTCAGCACATAGCAGCAGACCAGCAAATATTCAAGTATATAATCACACATCACATATAGCTGTTTGATTCCTTGTTTCACGTTACTGTCTTACAAAGCTCCCTTTTGAAATACAGGCCATGATCACTTCAGAACATTTATTTCTCTTTTTATTTCCATTTTTGTTTTTGCTTAATCATTTCCTAGTCCTTCTGTACCGCCTTGATTTTGAAGCCACCATACTGCAGGGGGCAGAAGTCAGGCATCCTTCCTTCAGGGAGTGGTTGGGATGTAAGCATTGTGTGGATAGATTAAAGTAGACTTAGATGTGTTGTGTTGACTTAATCATAAAGGCAGATGGCCTGATACAGCGGCGGCTACACTCCCATAGGCTGAATTCACAAAAGCAATTCAAAAAACAAAAAATGAAAAAGATAATGACAAATAAAAATTTACTAAATTATAGTTTAGTGAAGTACAACATTGATTTTGAATTTTGGTTTAAAAAAATTAATTGAAAAAAACAAACAAGACAATTTAGATCAGTGGACCAAAGTAGCTGTCAACAGGTGCAGAGGTCTGACTGGATGAATTAAATTAAATAAAAATGAAATGAAAAATACTTCATTTATCTTAGAAGGGAAATTCAGTATTGTAATAAGCTCATACCTTGTACTTTTTTTAAACAATATAAAATATATGAAATAATAAAACAACAATAATAATCAGTCAGTCAGTCTTGTTCTTCAAGGTGATGGCTGAATGAAGGGATGAATTTCTGTATCTCTCCATCCTACAGCAAACCTGATGCAGCCTCCCACTGAACACACTGTTGATTCTTCACCGTGTTGTGGAGAGGGAGAGAAGAATCCTCCATCATCTTCATCAGCTTGTGCAGCATTCTTTTCTGAACGATCGGCTCCAGTGGCTCCACAGTTATCCCCAGCACAGAACCAGCTTTCTTGATCAGGTTTAGTTTCTTCAAGTCTCTGGTTCTGATACTGGGTCAAAACACTCATGATTGCAGTGATTGCCTGAAAGTGTTGCTCAATAAAATTTTTGTTCAGAAGCCCCATCAGGCTTGTTTGCTTATTTTATTTTTTGTTTGTTTTTACGTTGAACCACAATTCAAAATCAGTGTTATGATTTTCATAAAATGTTTATTTGTTTTTTTTTTTTTTGTCAATTTCAACTTATTTCACTGGCAGCTGATTTTTTCATCTTTAATAAGAGTGTATGTAAACTTTCATACACCACTGTAAGTACATGCATACGATTTATACGCATCTGAGCTTATTTTCCCATCATATAGTTATGACCACAAAACACAAGCAAATAAATAAGTAAATAGGTAAATTCTTTATTCATATAGCACCTTTCAAGCCCAACTGTAGCTTTAAACGTTGATGACACTGACCTTAACGTCAAGCAACTTTGCAATACAACACATCAAGACCAAATAAGTTATTCTCTGCAGTTAGAAGTCAATTAGATGAGTAGTCATGTAAATCCAATGTTTAAGAGGCCCAGCTGCAAGCAGCTAGCTCTTAGCTAGGAAAACAGTTCCCCGTGACATGATCTCAGCGAGATAACGAGTCACAACTTGAAAGCTGCTCCAGACCTAAATGGGCTATATGCCCAACTCCACTACTTCCTGAACTTAGGAGTGCTCCTCTGTTTCCTGTTTTTCATTGTTGGACAAATTGATTAATCCAGGAAAGCCTGATCTCAGTTACCATAACAATGGCCAGACAATCAGTTTGTCCAATACTGAAAGACAAGAAACAAAGGAGCACTTCTAAGTTCAGGAAGTAGTGGAGTTGTGCATAAAGCCCATTGAAACTAGTCTGTGTGGTGGGATCATCAGCCTGTTCAGGAAAGTGTGATGATGCTGAGAAATATGGGGGCATCAGACCTTACAAGTTAGAACCAGAATAGAACTGTGGTAGCTGCCTACAGCTACAAGTCATTCTCCAAGCTCCTAGCGCACTCAGTTCAGCTAAAGACCCACACCAAGCGAACTGTAAGGAGCGACCCAGAACAGCATCAAGCGGACCTACAACAGTTAAGGAGCGGCTGAGACCTGCAGAGTCAGGCGTGACAGTAGAGAGGCACTTGTTCCCTACATTAGCTCGTGGCTCGCGAGTTTTAAATAGTTTCTGTTTAAGAAGATGAGGATGGAGGGAAGGATGCATCTTTGGAAGCAGCCAGAGGAGATCTGTGATGACTTAAAGGCCTCCTTCCACTGAAAACCTGAGTTGTCACTGTTTGTCTGTAACACTGGGAACTTAAAAACTGATATGAACCCATTGACTTCAATGTTAAATGAACAGCAGACGGTCTCTGACTGACATCAAATCCGAACAGTTTCAGCGAACAGTGCCCCAGTCTGGTCAGAAGTGCTAAAATGCAACAATGTTTCCTAATAATTTGGGGGAGTGGGTGGCCTAGTGGTAGAGTCATGGGCTTTGGCGCGGAGGACCCGGGACACGACCCCTTGGTTAAACACTGTGGATCCCTGAGCAAGATCCTTAACCCTCCAAATGCTCCCCGGGCGCTTTAAGTAAAAGCCCTCTGCTCTCTGATACTCAGTACAGAGATGGGTGAAATGCAGAGCCCTAATTTCCCCTTGGGGATCATACAAGTATAACAAAAAAAAATAATAATAATACAGTAACTCATTTATGAAGGCACGCCTGTTTCTGTTACAAAGATCATCATGAAGAAAGTTTTGGTATATAAAACATGGCAAAAATTTTTTTTAAAAATGTGTCATCAGCACTTTAAAGTGCTTCACACAAAAGAATAATAGTTTAAAAAATGCAATTACTGTAATCATACAGTAACAATAGTCTAAAACAACAGTAGACTGGATGGTCAAACTCCCATGACCTCTCAGCTTTTCTGCAGGGGTAGAGATCTGGTTCTGCACCCTGGATGAAACCTACCCTGCTCCACTTGCATCTGAGATGTGATGATTGGTTAGAGCCTCCTCGGCAATGGAGAAGTTAGGATTTCTCTTTAATATAGAAGTTTTTGAGATATACCTAAGTATACAAAGACGTGGAGGGTATCTACAGTTCAAAATTCAGGAGAATTTCTCTGATAGTCCTAGAAAGAAGGAACTAGTTAGCACCCCCAAAAGAAAGTAATTATTAGTGATGCCGGAGGTGCATTGTGTGCAGTTTGGGTTTTTAAATGGTAGACAGAAAAGAAACATCTTAAATTTCTCTTCAAGTACAAAAGTTTCATACGTGTACTCCACCACAAGAAATTTTTAAACACTGAAATGATTCAAACAACATGCTGGTATTAATTAAGGTATTATGCTTTAAGCAGTAACTATGGCCGTAGAGGTCCAATGCAGTTTCAATGCAAGTCATGTCATCATGCAGTGGCTAACGCGCCCATCAGAGATGATCATATATTATTTGCGTGATTTTTTTAGGTTAATTTTAAAGACTAATGTGTTGCTCCAGTTTCCACACATATGGACACAAATGCTTGCTCGTTGAATGCATAACTGACTGATAACTGATTTTTATTTAATACTCTCTCTATGCAAGTCTTTTTCCCCCTTCTCTTTCAGTTAATGGACATAAATAGAAGAGCAGCTTGAGAGGCAGGAGCAGCTTGCTTAATTATAACAAATCTGTGACTCTTATCTGTCCTTAGTCAACCTTGGCAATTTTCACTGCACTCTTTTTACTGCTCGCTCCTCTGGGGCACAGAAAACACCCATCTTTGCATCAAATCCTGCTTAAAACACAAGAGAAAGCCTTATCTTCAGGCAGCTGTGAGCGTGTTAAGAGAGCAAATTATTCAGTTCCTCAGTGCAGGACAAGTTGGCCTCTGATGCATTAAGGAGAACAGCACAGTGTCATGTAGTAAATGGATGTATTTAAAACTTGCCTTGATAACAAACATTATATCTGGGTGTAGTTTCAGAACTAACAAATAAAGGGTTTTTTGTTTTGTTTTGTTTTTTGTTTTTTTCCAGGAATGCATCCTGAACATCTGACATGACACTGGTATTGTATGAAAAGAGATTGATTTAAAGGTTGGGGGATAAAATCATCTCAAAACTGAATTGAAGCTAAATTTCTGTCAATATCAGTGAGAAGCATTACACATTTTCAGTACAAACAAATATGACATCAGCCAATTGTCTGGCCATAATGTCACAATATATGCCAATTTATTACTGCAAAACATTGTTGGAGCTTACAGCAGCAAAGAGAAGTGAACATAGGGGGAGAATGACTGAAACTGGTTGGAGGCACAAAAGCAAGTACAGTATGAGACTGATCAATATCAAAATATAACTGGGATAATATGAAGAACTGCACATCATTATATTTGTGTCCTTTTAGGTTTAATAGGTTGAGTTAACCTTCATGTCAACTGTGAAGGGGGTTATAACTTGTCCATTTAGGTGTTATGTAATCTTGAAATTACACATAATTAGGGGTGTGTTCTTTTGATTGACAGGCAGCAGACCAGCTACCAATTTTAGCCATGGTGGCTAATAGTTAGCTCCAAGGAAGGTCTCAGTTTGTAGCAGAGTTACACAACAGCGTTTTTTAGCTAGTAAACACGCTGCCTGAGCATCTTACCTTTAAACCGCCTATCTTCGTTCCTGTTCACTTCAGATTAGCTCGGTTAGCATTCAGCTTACCTCATTTGCCTTGCATCTTGGAGCGGCCCTGTCTTTGCCCATTTTATTATGTTCTAGGAGTGACAACACATGTAACATGGCAAGATGGCGACAGTGGGAAACGCTCAACTGGCTTCACTTTCATCTCTTCAGATGTGACCGGGTACCACGTCCATTTTTTTTTTACAATATTTGGCTGCAATATAATGATGAGCAGAAGTCTTTACAAGGTAGAGGTCAAATAAGAGGGCTGACCAGTGGGACCAGTCTGGGAGGACTTTTTGAATTATATCATGCTAGCTACAAATCCCATTTAAGAAAACCTCACAAATCTAAGTTTGATCTAGATTTTTTTCTGTCACCCACCTCTGGGGGTTGGAGCTTCAGACATTTTTGGAAGAGAAAAAAAAAAGAAGTTGTAATTTAAAACTTCATCTAAATCTGTCAGTAATCAAGTTAAACTCAGACAGTACTTAACATTATAACGATGGTCAGTGAAATTCTTTCTTCACAAGACAAGATTTTGACTTCCTCTTTAGGTTTGTTACATGCCAACTCCCCACTACCTAGAATTTACATGTAAACTTTTACAAGCCATGTTCTGTGTGTACTTTTGAAGACCTCTGCTGTGATTCAGTTTCAGTTAATGTGTGATATGAAGTCACTAAAGCCATGAACTAGCCCTAGATAAGAAACAGAACCCTTCCCTCTCACACAGGTGAAATTGGAGTCTTGCTGTGCGTTTGTGAGGAAGACTCAACACCAGGTCACTTGAGGCTGAAAAAAGATAATAATAAAGCTGATAAAAAAAATCTAAATTCCAAGCTGAAAAACAAACCCACTAAAAAAAGAAGGATGCTTCCAGACCACCAAGGCAAACACAAGGCATAAGGAACAAATTGGATATAAAGTACAACAAATGCTCAAAGAATACACGAGGTACAAAGCAGGAATGCTGTCAGCATGGTGAAACACACAACACAGATGACATGGCAGCTGACAGAAGGAAAATACATGAGCTAAATATACAAGGGATGTAGTGAGTACTAGAGAACAATTAAGGTGCAACCTGCAACCAGGGCAGGAAAATCCATGTTCAGTAAATACACAGGGACCAATGCTGGGATAAATGGCATTTTTAATGAAAGAGGCCACATTAAAATACAATATTCCTTTGTTTATTCATCAACTCCTCACTAAGTTGAAGGGATGGATCTCCATATTTGTGCTGTAATCAAACAGAATGACTTCAGCCATCACATTCCTCCATCCTGTCTCTGACATAAATGAAAAATAAAACTTGGGAAAAAAGACTCCAATGAAAAGTATATATAATGTACGTCAGGCTCATCTGGTGTATGTATACAAAGCTCTAAAAACAGATCTTCCTTTTCTGAATTAGTGAAAACATGAACACTAAAAGGGAATGTAGGACTTTTAAGATGCATTTTGGTTGCAATGAACATGTCCAGTGATAGAGTGAAAGCAGCTGTAAATGTCGTGACATGTTCTTCTTAAATATTTTCAGTTTGTTACATCGTTTACCTGAAAGTCTTAACATTCATCAACATGCATCTATGTTTTGCGCTGGCAAATTTAATATCAACTGAACACTGTCTTTACTGTCTTTAGATTAACTTCCTTGATCATCCATGCCTCTGAAACTTGATTAAAATCTACCTGTGGCTAATTCAATAAACATTTTCATCGCTGGCAGTGTAACAAATCACTGTGGAAGAAAAGTGTAACTAATAACATTAATGATGGCTCAGCTCCTTTCTAATGTTCAGGAAAGTCATGGAGACAGTATCCAGGGTAGTGGCAGTAGAAAACATGAATGGAATGCAGAGGTTAATAACGTTATTAGTTACACTAACTTGCCAAATTGTCTGCAGCAAGGGCACACTGATATATAGTCTCAAATCACCATATTTCTCATTTCACATTACACTAAGAGAAGTTACAGTACAGTGCCCCCAAAAGGTCCCCTAAGATCCATCCTTAACAAACATGATAATGATCTACTAAATGCTAATAGGGGATTATCACGCTTCCGTGTTCCGAACTTCCGGTTTGAAACACTTGGACGGCCCACTTCCGGCCCAGTTCAATGTCCCTGCTTTACTTCGTAAATAACGTGAATAAATGCCAACCCTACTTAAATTTTCACGGATTCCAGACTGAAGTGATACTAAGGAAGAAGTGGATCAAAGCGATTCTCCAGAGTGAAGGGCCGAACTTTATGATAAAACAACGTAGCACGTTTGTTTGTATCCGGTGGGGCACAACACCGGCATGCTAGCTGTCTGATTCAGCTGCGTGTATGGAGCTAGTAGTAACTTCTGTGCAGTCAGGTCTGGGTTTTCAAACAAATGGATTTAAAAGAAAACTTTTGCAGCAACACTGAGGGAGGCGACCACAACCTTGTCATTACCTGTAAGTTTATTTATTTTCTAAATGCTGTTTTGTCTGATAAACGTAGCTCACTGTCTGACGTGCCCATGTTGCTAGCAGTTAGCCTTTAGCAAAGTCCGACCGCAGCTTGACCTAGATTCTCCAAATAAGGTCATAGCCAAATAAGGTGTAGCCAATCAAAATGAAGTCAACGTGGTCTCCGGGTAAAGCTCCATATCATCACCGGACCCAACTGTATTACTGAGGAAGTGAGGTCTGGCATTTCAAAACAATCCCCGCTGTAAAAAATGCTGTTTTTTTCTTTGGAGTATTTACATATACAGTAATGCCAACAACATAAACTAGTTTTTAAATGCTATGTCATCACTCCTTTAAGATGCACAATGTTAAGCACATCAGTAAACGCTAGCTGGCTAATGCTAGCATGCTGTGAAGTGCTGGTGTCGTGCGGTGTTGTGCCCCACCGGCTACAAACAAACGTGTGTTGTTTTATTATAAAGTTCGGCCCTTCACCGCAGCGAATCGATCGCTTTGATCCACTTCTTCCTTAGTATCATTTCAGTCTGGAATGAAAACTTGAGTATGTTTGGAGTTTATCCGATTTAAACAGTATAACAGAGCAGGAACGGCTGTTGCTTAAATGGCCCGGAAGAGGAAATGCCCAAATACCGGGAAGTTCCGGTAAGTGTGATAATCCCCTATTAGGACATTTTTTTAGATAATGCCATTAAAAACAATACCTATATTAGCTTCTTTTCTAGTTAACCAGTCGATGCATGTTCCCACCCTCACCTATGGTAACCAGCTGTCTGTGGATGGTGACTGAGAGAACGAGGTCACGGGTAGAAGTGGCCGAAATGGGTTTCCTCCACAGGGTAGCCAGGCTCTCCCTTAGAGATAAGGTGAGAAGCTCGTCATCCGGGAGGGGCTCAAAGTAGAGCCGCTGCTCATCCGCATCGAGGAGCCAGATGAGGTGGCTGGTCAGGATGCTTCCTGGACACCTCCTTGGCGATGTTGATTTATTTATTATTTATTTGTGATTGCACTACATATCAGAGCACCTGTCTGCTGTTCATTGTACAACTGTTTTTTGTACTTTTTTCAATAAAGTTCATTAAAAAAGAAAAAAAAAAAACTGTGTTCCAGGCACGTCCCACCAGGAGGAGACCTCGGGGAAGATCCACGACACGCTGGAGGATTCACTACTTTTACAAAATTATTAAATGCCATCTCACCCATTTGCTGAAACAAAAAAATATATATTGTACAAAGGAACATAAGAATTGCAAAAAAATATATATTTTTTTTACTGTTAGTGCAAATTTCGAAGGGTTTATGTCTGAAAACATACTTACCAGGCCATTGATAATGTGCAAGGTTACACCTTTCTTTGTCCTGAACTGCCCTTATCTTAGTGTAGAATACAATACAAGGCCCAGTGATACTTGATAAGGCCTCAGGGTGTAATAACATCCAGTTATTACAGCTGAAGTGAAGAGCAAGTACCAGCGGAATCAATAAAGGTGAGTTAGAGTCTATCAGATCCTGACAGACAGAAGCTTGAAGCAGTGAAGTCTATTTTAACCCTTGCTATGCTTACAGTATTTATTTTCCATTTTACAAAAAGGATTGTAATGTAGTGCAATTTGTGTTTCTATTTCCATATAAAAACCAGTCTCTCTGTCACTGCAAGACTGCCATCATAGCCTCAGATTTCATTTCACTCATTGCTGAGATACTGAATACACTACATCCTCCACTGGTTCAAACAATGAAGGCTGAAGCCTTTTTTCTTTATGCTCTCATTCAGTCTTTATCTAATAAAGTTTTTGCGACTCCGCAGGGAAGGCATTTAACTGAAAAGCAGTGATGTGCACATTTTCAATGCCCCAAAAATCTTAATTTGCACTTCAAATGGCCTCCACCTTCATCTCTCCAATTTGCATATAATACCACGAAAGGTGCATCAATGTCAAATAGGAGCTCTCATTGCAAAGCACCTTCTGTGTCTTCTACTGGGATGCTTACGTAGGAGAACCTGACATAGCTGGATGGAGGCACACAAGGTGCAAATAAGATGCTGAAGTCACGATGGGAGAGAAGCATTTTTCAGTAGCAAAATATTAAGAAATACACGCTAAATACATGTAACAAATGAAGGTAAATTTTTCAGTAATTGAGGGGGAAAATAAATTAAATGAGTGTCCATTAAAACTAAAAAAAGCAGAGCTGGGATGTGTTGAACTCACTCTTAATATGAACATGTAAATTGATGTGTTAAGGGTATGTTAAGGTTATGATTTACATTAAAATATTCACAGTATCAAACTGAAGACTCCAGTTAACATACAAGAATACGCTATTCATGAAATTCTTTGCAGCAGAAGAGACAAATGAAAGTTTTTGGTCTGTTGAACATCACAAAAGTTCTTAAAAGGGTAACTCTAGAAATGAAAAATACAACTTGTTATCCACTTCCTAGAGAGTATTTATTTTGCCCCCAAAAAACACAATGCTATACTATTGGTAGTTTTATCAGGAGTCATGCAGAAAAACCGAGCATGAAGCTAAAATCCCTCTTCATAGTTGAAGATGTACATACACAACCTTGTTTCCATTATTCAGGATATTGTTAACAACTTTACAACACACAGATATTTTCACACAAACCAAACAAGTGGATTTGTCTTAAATCTAAGGCAGGAAAGGCTTGGGGATTTTAAATTAGTAGCTGAGACTCCATCTTTACCATCCACCAAGCCCAAAAAACTAGTTTGGATGTATTCATTATTCATGTATTTTCCTTTCACAGAAGGACACATTAAATATTTGTTAACTTGTAAAAGCATCATGCAACACTCAGCACCTCAGGACTATCAATTTTCCACAAACGCTTTATAGTAAAGCTGCATCTGCTACACACTGGTCCCATTAAGGCAAAGACGAAGGGCTTGAAAAGTGGAGAGGAACAGTTAAACCTCAAAGACGGAGGAGAACACAAGGGAAAAGCTCTATGTCTACAAATAACACGCAGTCAAACAACCATTATAACATCTGAACTCCCACTGATGTTAAATGTTCACAAGAGGCGCTCAGCAGTATTTATACTCGACAGTCATCTTTATTCTTTTGAGCTGGTGGTTCTGGTGTTGGCTTTTTCTTGTTGACAAAATATTAACAATCCCAGTTAAGGTCTAAGCAAAACTGCCCGAGTTTATTTACCAGAAGGAAATGGGACCGAATGCCTTTTGCTTAGTTATAAAATTCAACTGTACATGTGAGACCCCTTTGAAAAATCTTAAAAAGGATGAAGAGGCAGAATGTCTGCAATAGCCATTTTCATTTCTAATCTTTGAATAGTCCCAATAAATCATCTTTAATTACTAAACAGCCAACAAAAGCATTCTTAATTTCATTCTCAGCTTGCAGATAGGCTAATTACACTGCACTGTAAATATTTCATTTTCTTTTTTTAACTTTCGTGCAGTGATTAATTAGGTTTTATGCTGCTCTATAGAAATAGTGCTGTATTACAATTTCAAACATGGTCAGACTCAAAAGAATAGACAAACACATGAACAGGAAAGATAACCAGTGGATTTTATAGGTATTTGGAGTGTTTTCTCTCTTTGTAATCTGAGGGAGAAAAATAAGGCCAGAAAACTCTGAGCGAAGCATATTTCTATCATTTGATTAATCTTTTACAATGAGCAAGGTATCATTTATTTTAGCTATTTTTCTGGGTTATAAACACATGGTGCTTATTTTCTTTGCATGACTAAAAAAAAGTTTATTCTGACAATTCACTGAGTAGGTGAGACACAGAGGAATAGTAGAAAATAATAGCTATGTCATTGTACGGTTTCCCCATAAATACTGGTATTAGTTGATTGTAAAGATCCCTTATTATCATAACATCCCATAAAAGACTTTTCCTTAAAAATACCGGCACATCAGCGCTACTTGTTACAGTACGCACTACGCAGTATGCATTGCTGCTGCTTGTGCTGCTTTGTTTTTTTTTTTTTGCGCAAGTTGCAAAAGAAATTTGTTAGAGTGGGAAAGTATAGCAAATAAATTAAACCATCCTTTGATGGATGTTTTTCATTATTGCAAAAAATAACCAAAAGACCAAGGTGTCATAGTGGAGGACGGTTCACCAGTCTGTAAAGCAGTCATAAAAAGTTGCCATGAAATGAACACGTTTCAGCTCCTGCAGGATAATCACCAGCGTTGTACCCAAAGGTAAAGGTAAATTCACAGTAACTGGGTTAATTACATTAATAATTACCTTATGTAATGACAATTTATCATGTTATTTGCAATGTTGTAAATATGTATGAATTGGTTTGGACTTGCAGCGCAATGTAACAAGTTAAGCAGCATTCATAAAACATTACATTACAGGGATGAGAAAAACTGATACTTTCCCTGTTCAGATAGGCTATACAATAAGTTGATGCCTTTTAGTTGTCAGTGTGAAATACTGTGGATAATATTTCCATAAATATGGTCTTGTTCCTTTTATTTTCACTGTTCCAGTATCTTTTTAAAAAGCAGCTATTCTGCTAAAAGACAGCTGGAAGTCAAAGCTAGCTGGATGTTTTTCCTTTTGTTTCTACTCAGATTCGAAAGAAATGTTCAAAAACATTTTGATAATCTAGTTTACAAAAAGAAACCTCCCAAGCCCAGGTAGAAGTCATGTAGCCCCCTTCCATTTGTTTTCTTTGGGGAAAATCCAGAGTTGATGTCTAGTATTTATTTATCATTTACAGAGCCAAAAGGAATTAGTTGGAATGAGACTTCTTGGTGTCTTTGTTCATCATTTTGTTATGTTGGCATCACAAGATGAATAAAATTTAAAGGACTGTTGATGTGATTTCATATATTTTGTTGTGAAATCAATTCATTATAATTGTGATGAATGTAACATTATGATCATTCTTTGACAATAGTTATTTATTTTACAATAACTAACAGCAACTGACTATCCTATTTCAGTGAGGTAGTCCATTTCATAAAACGCTTTTTTAAAAGTTAATGGAACAAATACTCTAACATAATACATACTCATTTCAAGGTGTTATGTTTGTGTAAAACTGTAAAAGTAAAACAATAATTTTCAAGAAAATTGAAAATTTGGGTTTTTCTTTGTAGAGCTGTTAAAAATAATAATTAAAAAAAAACTTTTTAAAAAAATGTAGGGGGTTCGTATTGTGTATTATGTTCGTATTGTGTGTGAGCCTCGCACACCAGTCTAATGCCATGTATGAGATACACGGCAAGTCAGTCTGGGTTTCCTCCATTGGAAAGTGATTTCCAATCCCAGAAAAAATTGACTGGACCACTCACAGTGCGGGAGGCAGGACTTTACAGCAAGACTTTTTCGACTCAGTTCTCTAATCATAAACAGTCAGAATGGCGGCCGAGGAGGAGCGCCGATTTAATGATGCCCTTCCTGATGTCTAAGATTAGCTGCACATGCAAAACCCACAACTTGCTGCTCTGGGGGCTTTCCTCTTACAGGGAGTTTGCGTCACTTCCGTGTTTCTCTGATTGCTTAGTTCAATTTGTTCCCGTTAGTCCAGCCCCTAATCTCCAATTTCAAATCAGTCTCCAACGCAAGTATCCCAGACTAATGCTGCATTCCATTTTCTTAGGAACTGGGAAGTTGGAACTGGGGGGTGACTTGCGTTCCAGCTCACTGGTTAGCAGCCTAGCAAAACAACGTGTTTGCTAAGGCTATTGTTATTAGCCGTTGTTAGCACAGCTGGCGTTGTAGTTCACGTATACCACATGAAAAATGTGAATTACACTCCAGCAGCTTCCCCCTACATCTGTATAAACCAAAACTACGTGTAAGACTGATTTAATACAACAAAATATTAGTAAGAAGTGTAAATAAATGTAACATTACAGGAGCTTCTAAAACTACTAACACAGGGCGCGGCCATCTTTAAATCTGAACTCAGAGCTGCAAGAGTTGTCTGACTTTCCGAGTGGGAAATCCGACTTCAGGGGGCCATTCCAGTTGAAACTTCCTACTCGGAACTGGGAATTTCTGACTTCCGAGTTGAAATGGAACACAGCTTTACTTGCTGTGTATCTCATACAGTACATGGCGTTAGTCAGGTTGGTGTGCCAGGCCAATTGTGTGTAAGAAAAATGCAAGTATTGATCAGAGACTCGTTACCGGCCATCAGTCGTGATGATTCAGGGTCTTTTCACATGGCGTACTCGGGCCCGTGCCTGGCCCGGGATCGTTGATTCTTGTGTTGCGTTCACATGCCAGTGCTTGAACCAGGCTCGGGCACGCTTGGTAATTTCAGTGCCAGAACAGTATGTGGCAGCATTGCGGAAACTTCCTTGATAGCTAACCGAGGAAGCAACAAACCCTTACGTCACCAGCTAAGTGACGGGTGAGTTCATCAACATGAAGGAAACTCGTTTCGTTACTGAGATTTCTTGTCTGTTATGGATCCAAGCTGGGGATGTGAAACGGCCACTGTCAATCACCGGTAGGCGATCTGATCGCCCGAGAGGCCGTGCACAGTTACACCATCATCATCAAAAAAAAAGCGCCTGGTGGTTTTGCGTCTCATCTACCTGAGCCTCCTCTTGGTGAATAATTTCTGCTATAAGTCCGTGTTGTGACAACTATGTTGGCAGCTGTAAGTAGTCACTTATTTACTTAGTCTGTGTAAGACAGAAGTGTCGGTGGCTCAAAATTTAATTTTGGTTTGGGTTTTTGTGTGGAGCATGTCATTTATGCTGATGTCTCGATTTAATAAAGTTATTGTTCAAATATATATGTGAATCATTTCTTTTGTGATTAAAAAGAAAGATAATATAGCACTACTTGTGGCGCAGGGAAGTGTTTGGTAAACAAGCGAGAAGATGAGCAGAGGAGATGAAGAGAGCCTGCGTCCGCAACGCGCAGCTCCGCAGAAAAGTGAGAAGGAAAAAGTCACAAAACGGTGAAATTAAGAGTTCATTATTCAGTCCTCAGCTGCGCAGATCAATGAGCTCTGTATGCAGACATGGTGCTCCACTAGAAACATTTAAGTAACCGACACAGTAGAGCGCAGTTCTAGAGGTTTTTCTTTATCATCTTATGGTAGTAAATTAATTAAAAGTCGCCTTAAAGATCGCCATTTAGAAAAAGATCATGATCATCCCCTTTGATCACTGACAGACGATCCCATTGAAAATCACTCCATCCCTAACGCAGCCAGACACTCACATTTTCCATTTTAGCTCTTTTAAACCATCAATGACAATTAAAAGGAGTAGATGAATGACAACAGGGTCGACAGGGTCGAGTTTCAATGTGGTCACTGCCGCTTGTTGGGTGAGTAGCCCACATGTCACATCCGGCATGGTCTGGATTGTGTTCACAACGCATTTTTCCCTGCCCAAGCGCCGGTGGCCCGGGTCCTGGACTACCTCTTCACCTGGGCCGCCCGGGCCTGGCCTGTTTGCTTTCACATGGACAAAATTTGTGCTCAAACGTGCTCGGACACGGGCCCGAGCACGCCATGTGAAAAGGGCCTCAGATCATTATGGGGGCAAAAGGTCATGATGAGGACATTTCTGAGCAACATAAATATAGAATGCATGATACTGTAAGTGGGGACTGTCAATGAGCTCAAGACAGAAATTATCCAAACAGCAGTGGAAGTTGCCATTTTAGTTGTCTTTTGTGAAGTTACCTTAGAGCACATGCCATATATTTGACTGAACTGGTCAGTCATGTGTTTTCAAGGCAAGTATTCCATACAAGTTTTTTCTCTTTGCTAAAATCTAAAAAAAAAAAAAAAAAAAACTAGGCAATCAAATAGGATGGTATAAATATTTAATTCAAAATTGCACACTATGCCCAGCAGCAGCATACATTTTGCTCAAATATTTTAAATTTATTCATTTATTCTTATTTTATTTATTTATATTACTTATTTTCCAGTTGCTAGACAAAGCCAGAGGCATGTGGTGCTTTAAAAATGGGACTGTTCACCAACTTTCTGTAGAGTGAAAGTAAGGCTGGCAATGAAGAGTTAATTTACAACATGTAATTGTGATAAACAAAACCGAGATTTTGAACAAAAAAGCAATTATTGCACTATTTTATCACAAGCGCATTTACTTCATTGCCTTCTTAATGAAAATTCTTAGCTTAGTGTAATTAGGCAGCATTTTAAGGGGAAACATCTTATAGCTGACATTGATAAGCTCCACCCTATACTATGAAATAGCCACTGTTACTACCTCAGGGTACAATCAAGACCAATGTTATTGAAATTCTCTTTATATTATTGCAATTACATAGAAGACCTTTAAAATTCCTTTTGTTTTAAGTGGATGAGCCACTGCATTGTAAATTAATTTAACACCCCAACTCCTTTCCTCTTGGCATAATTAACATATCTGGTTTGTCTCTAATTAAGCAATCTGGATATGCCCATTAGTAAAAAAAAAAAAAAAAAAATCTGAGAATATCATTCCCCATTTTTATCATATTTGATGGGGTATCAATTTCCCATCTCCTTGTTAATTGAAAATACAGTTCAGTGATAAAATGCTCTGTAATTTATGCCTGCAAGACAGTTATCTTAACTGAGCATATCGGAGAACTGATCGAGACAAGAAAGCTGACTTGAGAAAAAAAAAATCATCATGCTGCATACTCTCAAGACACAAATGGGGCACACAGACTTTCAGCAACCTATTAATGCAATGTCTGGTCTATCATTCTGCTATGAAAGTCAACAGCAGACATAGAATAAAGGCCACTAAACAAACAGGGAGAGTTTAGAGGGCTGGCTGAGACAGCCAAGAGGCTCATTAAAGTAGCCCAGCTTGCTTCTTGAAAGCAGCTTCCCTGGCAGAGCCGCCCATAGAAAGTCAAAACTGACAGAATATTTCATTAGAGGTCTTGAATATTTCATTTGATTACACATCTTTGAATGCATTTTCTCTTTCCCCTCATACATTCAGAATTAGGAGCTGCAACAATTAGACACATTCATCTGCATATTAAGAGATTTGTAAAGGATTTAGGGGACAGCGGGATCAGCACTGTGAATTCCCACTCGTGCTTGTGGTGCTGAGAACCATCAGCACGTTCGTCAACATACCTCACTATGCTCATTACAGCCCTGGCTACCCCAGTCCTCATCTTGTGGCCCATAGAAACCAACATCCAGCTCCCTTGGCCCATCTACTACTGCATCACCATGGCAACTGCTCTTTTGCTCACAAAGCCTTAAATATATTTTTCCCACATTTGGGCTGGTTTTAAACATAACAGCTAGCCACTCAGTTTATGTTAAAACACATGGAAAATAAGTTGTGGTACGATGGCTCCATTTCTTTCTCCTGCAAAAAAAAGAAGGCTAGAATATGAAATGAATTCAGAGCAGTGGCGTTATAATCATTTTAGGACTGATCTCAGAGAATTACCATAACACACGGAAGCTATTCTTCTGGGATGTGGCAACTATTGCACCGTAGCCATTTTGCTTCCTGTATCTACTGCTTATTTATGAGACATGCCAGCTACCTTCGTGCTCAACCTCAGCATCCCAGATTATTATTACAATAGAAACAAAGGATTTGAGTGAAACTAATCAGATTAAACTGGTGCTTTAACTCATGAATATATTATGGCAATGTCAATTTGCATGGCTTATTATTCCACCTCCATCTTACCAAGAAAATCCAGCATAGCATTAGTTTAGGCAAGTTGTCAAGCTCCACCTACACCTCAGCTCATCAGCTGATCTGAAAATTGTCCCATTTCCGCTGATTAATCAGCTGTTTGCCATCTGCACATTCAGTTGGTTAATCTCATGCATAAAGCACTTTATTTAAACCATCCCATCCTGCCTACCTGCACAGCAAGCCGCTTTGCAACCCACCTCCACCCCAGCTCTTCTTTTTCAAACTGTGTCTGACTTAATATGTATGTCAGCTTTTTCCTTTTAGGAATATTTAGCATCACATTAATTATGAGTGTCATATAATCCAAAGCATTAGAATTTTGCCTGCTGTCAGCCGGTATCAGCCTATCTGCTGATCATCTACTCGGTGCTCTTGTACACTGTATTTTAATACAGCGGAATTCATAATTAAGCTGTTCTCATTTACATTTTTCCATTCCTGTTATCTGACAAAACAAGAAAAGATTTTATAACAGAAATATCATCTGAGAGAATGACCCCAGATAACTGTGCTTTGATTCCAGCTTTCATTACAAGTAAAATTATTGCTTAGAAAGTTAGCACTCATTCAGCTGGATGTGCTGCTGTCAAAAGTGTACAAAAAAGGGAAGAAGTCATGGAAAGTAGCAAGGATTTGTCATGACGCTAGCAACTAGATTTAGGACCTGTGAACCATATTTCTACAAACCACATTAAAACGTTTTTCTTTCCATCTCATTTACCCACTCACACAAACACAAATTAAGCAGCTCTTGTATACGCTGTAAAAAAAAAAAAAAAAAAAAAACTCCAAATTTAGTTTTGATTATGGCATACATTCACCAGGGTAGACGTTTAATTTCTGAAAGCATGCATTGTTATGCTGCAGTAGGAGAAGACTTTCAACTGAGTAGAAGGGTCCGCAGAAGTTTGTTTTACCCCTCATTCTAACTCCAAGAGCGTTTTCACTCAGCTCAAGGTCTCAGCTCACACCCCCCTCAGTTAGTCCCTGTGAGTGCTGAGCGCATGGACAGTGCATGCATGAAAACAGTTCAAAGTTGTCTAAACTAACTCTTACTCCAATACAACTGCAGCTGGAGTTGGACTGTAACTAACCCTCGCCTGGAGTCAGACAGGGTTCTGCAGAGTCTTCATTAACAAAATAAGTGCTATCTGTCTGTTTTAAGATGAAACTTTCTCGTACTATAGCATTAATATGAATAAATCAACAAAATGAAACGACATGTCAGCTTTAACTGCGATTATGCTACAGCTGCGAATGTTCTTATTCAACTGTCATGAATAAACCTGTTGAATAGTGATGTTTATTGTTATTTAATTATATAATGAAAATTCAATAATGACGAGTTCATCCGATTGTTGCTTGTGCTATGAAGTTAGCGCTCGTTTACGTACGTCCAAACCTTTCGTAAATCAGGGTCTACACCGCAAGTATTCAGGTTATCAGCCCAGCTCATTATGTTGCTGAATAGACCTAATCACATGAAGCGTCTCCAGGTCATTTTTATCAGTTAAAAATTATCTGGATAAAAATTATCTAGAACAACAAACACTGCATTGGACATCCACAAGAGAAAAAAGGAGCCCTCTTTCAGAATTATTGACTGAGAATATCTGGGATTATGTCTGGGAAGAGGGAAACTGATGTTATAGTCACACAGGTTTCACTTCCGAGTAGGAACAGCTGTTGCATCACATCAATTATTTTTCCAAAGTCAGATATAATTCATAAAGTTGATTTCATTTTCCTAATGAGGAAATAATAACATCAGTTAAAGCAAAACTCAGTAACTTCAGCTCGGGGCTCCCCCTTGTGGCGCCCTTTCACTGTCGTAAAGTTCAACCCCCCTACACCCCCACAGCACACAGACGGCTTCTCTACCTGTCTTTCCTCTATTTTGATCCCTGGATATATTTCTAAGCTTTTACTAGCTTGTTGATGCTACTTTGCTGCGTTGGTAGCAGCACCACGTCTCCCTCTGCTCAAAGCAAAGTCCTGTATCTTCTGAAACGGGACCTTTAACCCGCGATTTGCGGGTAAATATGCCGTGGATTATATTTTTCTCTTGCGTTGGTGGGAAGCAGGTAAGAATACAAACTTTTATTTACTTTTTGTGGACGTGACAAGTGATTATTGAGCCTGAAGCAGTGATGCTTCACCCGGCGCCCAGGCAGCGCAAGCTACATGAATCACTCTGGTCCAGCAAAGAGTTGGTTATGAGAGCCAGGAGCCGTGTTTAGGTGGTGTGAAGCTAAAGAAATGTTTCTTCAAATTAGCGCTGGTAATCTAGTTCAAATCAGAGCTGGAAGCAGCTCGGTAGATAGGGGACCTGAGTACCATACAGCGGTTTCTCTTGTCACAAGTTCTGCTCGGGTCGGCGCAGGCAAAGTTGCATAGAGCTGCTCGCAGGCCAGAGGCACCGGCAGGAGGGGGGGAAACATTGAATCGCTCCGTAAACACTTTGTTTAGCCCCACAGGGATTCCAAAAAGCATTTATTGAGGTAAAAAAGTTACTGAGTTCCCCTTTAATGTTTTTTCCTCTCATGTGACACAGTTTCAGATGAGCAGATGGATGGATGGATGGGTTTGGAAACAACCAATTCTGATTGACAATGGTAAAGAAACAAACAAAACAAACCAATAATCATCAACATCTGATTAAAATACTGGCAAATCATTCTGATTGATGCACCATAAAACAAATGTCAACATGCATATTGCTCCATCTATTATGAATTCCTTGGGTTTACTGTGAAAGCTTAAGAGCTGTCTGCAACAGTTGTGTCTCTGGAAGCCCCTCTCTGGATAATGTCATAAATATTGCATGCTCAGATGTGTTTCATTGAACTGCATAGGATAGTCAGCCACAGCGTGTGAAAGTAGGGTGCATCTGGATGGTGCTTTTGGGTCAGAGACAGATCATGACATCCCTTTGCAATGAGCAATCTACTATCAAAGAGCTGCCTTGGAGAGCCGACACAGAGGAAGAGGGCCTCATCATGGTGAAGCTTGAAATATTTATTTGACACAATAGGCACTTACAGTTGCTGTAGCTCAAGTGTGACAAGAATGAGAACCACAACTAGTCATTAATGTTTCACATGTAGTTATGGGTCAAAGATTAAAACAAACCTTTCCCAGTCATCTCGTTTCTTGTTATTTAGGGTTAATCATTGAAAATTTGCAGGTAATTAATGTTCTGTCTTAGTTTTCTGGTGTGACAGTGGCGATAACAGAGCATACTGTATTGTTGCAACTGAATGCACTGCCTTGACTGAATTCTTATTAACCATCCAAAAATAGTTCCCTGGTTACAGGGGTTATGCTGCCTGTAGTCTGACAAGCACAGGGGGAAACATTATAACCAGACATCTGCCAGAACTTCAATGAAAGACTTAAGGAAGATGGGTAATAATCTGCATTATATCTCCTTTGTAATATCACATATTATGAAAAACATTTGTTAGCTCTGTCCAATCAATATGAGACAGTCACTGTCATGTTGTCTAGCATATAACTGCAGCAATTTTTTTAGGGAAATGTTACATCTAAAATAATTTGCCATTAATTCTGAAACATTCAGGCAGCATTTTATATCTTATTGCTGTGCATTTACACATGAGCTGCAAAAATGGCTTTACTGCTATTTTGCTTTTATGCTAGCTTCATTTATATTCACAGTATGGCCCTGCTCTTTTTCCAAATGTCTCTTTATCACTGCACTGTCCATATCCATATTCATTTATGGCCTTCATAAAACAAGCCTTTATCTATGGCTGTGCTCATTCTCATTATCAAGAGGCTCTTACAGGAGATCTCTCTGAATTAATATCTGTAGCTTGCAGGTGTAATCAACAGTGCCATCATTCTGAAATCAGAACTGTGAGGACTGCCAAAATAAACTCCCAAAGCTACGACATATAGAGCTTCCTTTGTGGAGTTTGTATGTTCTCCCCCATGCAGCCTATGTGTGGGTACTCAGGCTTTCACCCAAAGTCCAAAGACATGCATGCTTGGGTTAATTGTCATTTCTAGATTCTCCCAAGTGGATGTGTCTGTGTCCCTGTGTTGCAGCCACAATGGACAAGTGACTGCTGGGATTGGCTCCAGCTCCCACACCTGCAATGGCATACGTGGGTACAAAGGATGGATGGATGGATGGATGGATGGATGGATGGATGGATGGATGGATGGATGGATGGATGGATGGATGGATGGATGGATGGATGGATGGATGGATGGATGGATGGATGGATGGATGGATGGACGGACGGATGGATGGATGGATGGATGGATGGATGGATGGATGGATGGATGGATGGATGGATGGATGGATGGATGGATGGATGGATGGATGGATGGATGGATGGATGGATGGATGGATGGATGGATGGATGGATGGATGGATGGAATGGATGGATGGATGGATGGATGGATGGATGGATGGATGGATGGATGAAATTAGAATTATTGGACCAACACAAGCTCCCATTCACAACCAAGCTCAGGTTAAAGGTAGTAAGCCAAACATGTTTAATGCAACTCTGCAAGTCAGGCCCACAGCGTATGACACTGTGTGGATCAAAGGTCCACCTTAATGCCAGAAGGTCATGAATAGCTGCAGGTCAACAACCTTCACACCCCTACCTAATAAGCTCTTACAGTCTGTTGGAAAAATTACCCAGTGAATGAACGACAACACTCAGATCTGTGAGAAGACAAGCTTGATTCTTTGATCAGACCCGAGGAGTCTTGCTCACCATCAGGGTAAGTGGAAAATAAAGTTAAATTATTCTGAGGGTGAACTATTCCTTTAACTTAATCCAAATCAACTATTTAATTTTGTGTTTATTATTCACAGGGGACCTTTGTTTTTCTTTATTATTTACTTTGCTTGAATGATCTATTGTGAGCTCAAATAAAGACTGGAAAAGAAGCTGCCAATCATCCAGTGGTCATTTCAAGGGGGCAACACTCACAATGTCATAAACCCAACATTCTCCAAACACAATCACTGAAATATCTTCTGGTTTATGAGTGTCAAAGATACAGTATTTCCATAAACCCCTACCACCATACAGTATGTGTGTTTGAATTTCATCTGGAGAGATCTTCAAGATAAAATTTCTTTGGTTGCAAAGAAAAGTTGATCTTTTTGAGCTTCTCCAAAGACCTAGAGCTCTTGGTCCAGTTGATGCTGTCCATTTGTCCTTGTCAGCAACATAGTCACAAAGAATAATTGGATTTGTTTGTCACATTTCATGGACAACATTTTTATGAATGAAACAGTTACTTTTTATATGCTTAAAAATGCATGCAGGGTGTAAGAATAAAATAAGCAGAAATATCAGTGTGACTGGTGTTTCTGTGGCATGATGAAGTCAAAATCGTTAGACTCCACTGTCACACAGTGAGTGACGTCCGCCAACTGGAATGACTGGCAGGTACCAAGCAGCAACCTCCGGTGGAGAAAAGTGAACCCGACCTGGAAGTCACCCCTCATCCGCTACAGGTCATTCCTGTAGACTTCCATGTTAAAAAGGTCAACGTCATGGCAGAAATAAAAATGTTTGCAGTCTAGTTAAAAAAATATATATTTTTTTTAGGTTTAATAGTTCAAGTTTACTTTCATGTCAACTGTAAGGAGGTGGATTTTTTTTTTTTTTTTTAACATTTAGATGTTGTTTAGTCTTGAAATTACACATAATTATGGGAGTGTCCTTTTGATTGACAGGCGGACAATCAGCTAGCCAGCTCCCTGCCTGATCCCAGGAAATCCTGCAGAGTAGCACAATAGAGGTTTTTAGCCAGCTAACAGTGTGCCTTCCCTTATCAAACAGAAGGTTTCCTTAAGTACACGTCATTAAGAATACTCAAGTATAGTAAAGTATATCCCCAAAGTGTACTTTTATTTACCAAGTACACTGCTACCAAATGTAGCAGTATTCTAACAAGTATATTTCTTGGGAACTAAATCAACCCACTTTATTCAAAAGTAGACTTTCAAGTATACTGAAAGTAATCTTCTGGGTATACTTTTTACTCATACTAAAACTCCAAGCTTACTTTTACTTTTAGAAAGTACACTTTTAAGTACAGTGGGTACGGAAAGTATTCAGACCCCTTTAAACTTTTTACTTTTTGTTTCATCGCAGCCATTTGCTAAAATAAAAAAAGTTCACTTCAGTTCTCCTTAATCTACACTCAGCACCCCACTTTGACAGAAAAAAACAAAAATGTAGAAATTTTTGCTGATTTATTTAAAAAAAAAGAAAAACTGAAATATCACATGGTCAAAAGCATTCAGACCCTTTGCAGTGACACTCATACTTAACTCATAGGCTGTCAATTTCTTCTGATCCTCCTTGAGATGGTTCCACTCTTTCATTGGAGTCCAACTGTGTTTAATCAAACTGATTGGACTTGATTAGGAAAGGCACACACCTGTCTATATAAGACCTTACAGCTCACAGTGCATGTCAGAGCAAATGAGAATCATGAGGTGGAAGGAACTGTCCAAGGAGCTCAGAGACAGAATTGTGGTAAGGCACAGATCTGAACAAGGTTGCAGAAGAATTTCTGCAGCACTTGAAGTTCCTAAGAGTAGTGATGGGCAAATGAAGCTTCCTGAAGCAATGAGGCTTCACAGCCATTTGGTTCGGGAAAAGGTTCAGTACTCGGAGCTTCATTTATGCTCCTCTCTAGTGACATCAAGCGTCCAAATGGGTCCATAGCAGCCCAAACAACTCTGCACTCAAACCATCTCAGTCGTGCCCATGACCAGGAAATAAAGGATTTATCTAATAAATTATCAGCATCCAACACATACCATGTGCATTAATTGTGCCTTTAAGTATTTGACTAATTATAGGAATGGTTTGAAAATAAAAAGTTGCAAAAAAGAAAGAAATCGCGGGCGGGATTCGAACCACAGACTCCTGAGTAAAAGGGGAACATGCTTATCATTGTACTATGGAAACACCCTAACTCTCAGGGCACATGATCTATTTGTCCGAAAAAGATGTCATTCCTGCATGTCATGTAATTTTGATTTGATATACACTGTCTATTGTGATCATGAAAATTACTTATGTGTTGAGTTCAGTGCTTATGGAACTCCACAGAGGAGACATGGAACTGAAATCTGTTAATTGAGGAAGAGGAGCTTCTTCAGTGTTCAGGTTGGCGACTTCTATTTGTACAGATCATCTTCAAATAATCCCCGTCATGGGCAGAACAGAAATCAGTGGGAAAGCTGATAATACTGCTGATTTCTGTGGCCGTATGTCAGAGGATCTTTCTCTTTTCTCTTCTTTCAGCTCGGATAAATATCTCTCCACTTCAGTCTCGCAGATGTGAAACACACACCGACACGTTACGTCATCTGCACAAACCGAGGCTTCGTTTTGCTCTGGTCACGTGATTCCAAAGCTGATGACACAAGCTCCGATACGAAGCTTCGTTAGGAACGCCCCCTTTTACTCGATACGTGCTTCGGAGTCTCGGGTTCATCGGGCACATCACTACCTAAGAGCACGTTGGCCTCCATAGTCCTTAAATGGAAGAAGATTGGGACGACCAGAACTCTTCCTGGACCCGACCGTTCAGCCAAACTGAGCAATCGTGGGAGAAGAGCCTTGGTGAGAGAAGTAAAGAAGAACCCAAAGATCACTGTGGCTGAGCTCCAGAGATGCAGTAGGGAGATGAAAAGTCCACAAAGTCAACTATCACTGCAGCCCTCAACCAGTTGGGGCTTTATGGCAGCGTGGCCCGATGGAAGCCTCTCCTCAGTGCATGACATATGAAAGCCTGCATAGAGTTTGCCAAAAAAACACATGGACTCCTCCCAGACCTTGAGAAATAAGATTTTCTGGTCTGACTGAACTTTTTAGAGTTCATTCTGAGTGGTATGTGTGGAGAAAACCAGGCACTGTTCATCACCTGCCCAATACGATGCCAACAGTGAAACATGGTGGTGGCAGCATCATGCTATGGGGGAATTTTTCAGCTACAGGGACAGCACGACTGGTTGCATTTGAAGGAAAGATAAATGCGACCAAGTCCAGAGAGATCCTGGAAGAAAACCTCCTTCCAGAGGGCTCAGGACCTCAGACTGGGCTGAAGGTTCACCTTCCAACAAGACAATGACCCTCAGCACACAGCTAAAATAACAAAGGAGTGGCTTCAGAACAACTCTGACCATTCTTGACTGGCCCAGCCAGAACTCTGACTGAAACCCAACTGAGCATCTCTGGAGAGACCTGAAAATGGCTGTCCACCAACATTCACCATCCAACCTGACAGAACTGGAGAGGACCTGCAAGGAAGAATGGCAGAAGATCCCAAATCCAGATGTGAAAAACTTGTTGCATCATTCCCAAGAACACTCATGGCTGTACTAGCTCAAAAGGTGCTTCTACTCAGTACTGAGCAAAGAGTGTGAATACTTATGACCATGTGATATTTCAGGGGGGTTTTTTCTAAAAAATTTGCAAAAATTTCTACATTTCTGTTCTTTCTGTCAAGATGGGGTACTGAGTGTACATTAATGAGAAACAAAATCAACTTTTTTGATTTTAGCAAATACTCTAGCTGCAATGAAACAAAGTGAAAAGTTGAAAGGGGTCTGAATACATTCCATACTCACTGTATACTAAAGTACACTTTTGAGTAGACTAAAAGTTATATGTATGATATGAACTGGGGGTTTTCAAGGTGTAAGAGAGAGAGCCCCTAAATCTTACGAGAAAGGGTTTAAAAACATGAGAGAATGTACGTCTTGCAGTATGCCACAAGGAAACCAGTACGCTAGCGACAGCAGCCTGGAAGTTGGAAACTGTTGGAAGTTTTGCTGGAAGCATTAACTAGCTGTGGCTAGTTTACCCACAGAAGGCAGGTGGACGATGCTCCGCAGCCGGAATACAGCGCTTGTAGTTTGTATCCTGGAGGGATATGCAGCACCGATCCTCCCCGACTGATCATCAAACTGGGCTCGGGAAATCCCCCTGGAAGCAGCCACCGTCCAGATGTAACTCCTGGATCAGGTGATGAAATTCAGAGCTTCAAGCCCCTCTGGAGAATGTGCTGGACCCAAACACGCCGGCGTCTTCAGTTCTCCGACTTCCAAAGCAGGTACAACGCCACAGCTCTCTCAAAGTACTCACAACAACCGGGTTCTGCCATGTTCACCTGACTGAAGTGACTGACAAGTGATAAACCACTATCCCCCACCCCAGAAAGTTAAACTTGACGCGTGATTGAAGGGTCTGTTTGGCGCGTACTATACGCTTCATTCATGCATAATATTCGTTCCGTTCACAAGAAAAAAATGCCCAAATCAAGCGAGTAAACATCCAGCATTCACGCGTTGAAATAGGCGCGAATGGAGGTGTTCGGTGTGAACACAGGGTTAAAAGAATATCATTTAAAAGTTTAAATTTAAGTATAGGCTAAATAGAATAAAAGCTTCACTTGGCATTCAGTCATAGATATACTAGAAGTTTAATCTAGTATAAATAAACTACGAAATAAACTGACCACGAAATAAAATAAAGTTTGAAATAAACTGAAATAAATTTCAGTTTATTTTTAACTGAAATTAAAAACAAAAATGAAAATATTACGTTTTGGGAAGGGTTAGCTTTAGCTCTTAGCTCAGAGTTTGTTGGCTGTCAGTCGCCCCCACGCTCACTAGGAGTGATGACACATGCGACGTGGCCAAGAAAACAACAATGGGAACCGCCCAACGAGCTTCATTTCAGCTCTTCAGAAACCCATGGATCATGTGAATGGAAGGTTTGTCCAGCAAAAATAGTCTACAGCAGATGTTCACCAGTCCTGTTAGCGAGGAAATGGATGGAATCAAGATGAAGTTGTCTTAGTGGGGTGGAAAAATGCAAGAAGGCAAAAACACAATAGACTATGGTCAGCTTTTTGATGTGGGATGAGAGGAGGCGTAACACAGAGTTTTGCGTTAATTTGTCATTTGTCCAGCTAGTTAGGATGTAGCTTGCTTGTTTACCACGTAGCTTCTTCACAAAGTGCCAACACCAATGCATTTCCCTTTATTTAGGTCAAATAGTGCCCATGAAACCCTCAACAGATCACTTAAATTATGTTATCAATTAAATCAACTAAGAAAGAAAGAAAAATAAAATCACATCAATGAAATCATCAAACTTTTGGAGATGAAAAATAGTGAGCTCAAAAGTAGCAGATGTGGCAGTCAATGTCTGAGTGTGATCCGTCTCCATGTTTTCTGTTCAGCTACTACATGAGTTTCACCGTCTGCAGTGCAACGACCTGAATTCCAATATACTCAGAAGGAGGCGTGAATGTAGGATAACAAACTGCACGAGGGACCTCAGCACGGATTGACTTTAACACATGCACCAATTACAGTGAGCACAGCAGGCATCCTTTTCCAAACACTGCTGAATCTGCCACACACCCCCTGAGAAAAACATCTGCCACTGTTCACAGATCCCAGTTCTTCTTCCATGTTTATGCAGACATTATTTTGGAATACGAAAGCCCGAACGCACAGTACGCACAGAAAATGAAAATTATTTAAGTGATCAAGCAGCATATTATTTCCTTCTTTCACGTCAAAATAGGATTGTAATGCATAACTTCACTGGTATTAACTTGATGCTCAACAACTGTGAAATTAAAAGTTACTTTGAGAAGTGCCTAAACAATAATTCCTAAATCTTCCATTATTTCTATTGTCATAAATGAAAAACCCATCTTTTAAATTTCATCTGCCATTCAAACTTCTCTAATCTATAAGCTTCTCAGATGCATTGCACGTGATCAAGCATGGATGCCTAATCTGGGGCATTGAAGTCTGTATCGGGCACCTGAAACTTCCTATATGACTATTTTGTCTCAGTTCAGTGATGCAAAGAGTTAAAAGAGTATCTCAGGTCAAGGTAGAAAAATGTTAAATTAAAGCTGACAATTACAAGTGAATTGTCAAATGCAGGATTGCATTACTTATAATAATGGTAATTACTGCAAAGCACATGCTACAGTTTTAATACTTATTTCTTTAATCACAGAATAATGTAAATATAATTTACATTATCATAAAAAAAACTAACATATAAATGCTAAATCAAGTTAAAATTGAGTCAGGATATGTGAGTTTTAGTTTTGTTTATTCGCTTTTAAATGTTAGATTTCTCAGTTTTGTCTTTCTTCCCCTTGTTTATCCCTTGTTCAGGGTGTACCCTGCCTCTTACCCCGGCTTTACACCTGGTCCGTGACGTGAGCGCAGCGCAGCGGCGCGCCATGCGCACCGGATCGCACCCATGTAATCAATGGTTTGAAACATATTGATCACGGCACGTCGCGTGAGTGGTCCGTTGTCGCTCCGGCATGCCGCGCCGCTGCACTGCGCTGCAGATACGCACCAGCTCTATTTTTGACGCTCCACGCACCGACACCGCGTCAATATCAGTAGTTCAGATCAAACCAAACAGGGCCCGGTTGTTCAAATCTCGGTTATTTTAACCACTGGTTAACCCCTAACGGTCCGTTAAATCCTTAACCTGCCGTTAGCTAACCGACTGTTAAATAAGCGTTGTTCAAAGCATGGTTAGTCATGCCGTCAGCTAACAGCACCGTCAAAGTTAACCATAGGGTTAGCGTCACTGGTTAGCACCAGTGTATCTCACAATTCCCCATTTTGTTTACTTCTGGTATTGCAAAAAGTAATGTTGTACGTCTGTGTCTCCTTATTCTGTGAGGAAGACACGGGGGGCCGACTCTCACTTTATTTTCCCACCGTAACAGAGCTCTGTTAGCCACAACACACTTCCTCATCCCCCATCTCTCCATCCTTCCCCTTCTCTTCACACTCCTCGCCACCCCCCCCCCCCACCATCCGGCCTCCACACAGCAAACCCTCAGTAACAGAACACACGGGACACAGAAAGTATTGATAAGCAAACGATCCCTTTCACTTCAAGGAAAAAGAGGCAGCAATTTCTCTGCTGATGAAGAAAATGTCATCAGATCATAGAAGATATTAATCTTTCTAAATAGCGAGTCTGTCGTGTCCCACTCCGCTCCAAATCGACTCGCAAAGGATTACATACATGCATTCTTTCCCGAAGTGGCGCAGCTCCTCGTTAGAAAATCCCTATATCAAAATCAAAGCCACAATAACCGCCGTCCTTCCTTCTCTAACCGGCATCATGAACGCAGCGTTAGCAACAAACGGCAAATAGAGATAACCCCACCGTTAAGACTTTAGTGGCGGTCCTTAGGTGTGTTAACTTTAACGTCAAGATAACACACGGTAAAATTAACGGAGTTTTGAACAACAACATAACCGGACTGTTAAAGAACTCCAAATGATAACGGTTGGTTAAAAGATAACGGAGTTTTGAACAACTGGGCCCAGGAAGTCAGACACAGGTTCAGTGTAAAATATCCGGTAACTTCCTAAACAAAAGCTGTGCAGCTTTTAAACTGCTGAACTACCTGAACATGACAACATCTCTGTGTCCACAAGGTTACAGTGAAATAAGAAACCATGACGCACAAACATGTGGACAAAATGAACCATTTGGATGAGAATCACATGCGAGCTAGCAGTCCTCTTGTAATCCCGTGATGTCACGAATCTAACAACAGTTGGTGCACTCGCACCGTGCGCTGCGCGGCCGCTCAGTGAACGGTGTAAATGCTCGCGCCGAGGAAGTTGCAGCAAAGCCGCTGTGCTCACGTCACAGACCAGGTGTAAAGCCGGGGTTACTTAGTAGCTGCTGGGATAGACTCCAGTGTCCCTGCATTGGAATAAGTTGAAGAAAATGAAGATGTATTAAATAAATAATTCAATTAAACAAATACTAAATAAATTATTTAATTTAAATTTTTCAGTGGTCAGTTTAATTTTTTATTGAAACTTATTTCATAATGGTATTTCTTATTCATTTAATGACACCTTTATTTATTTCAAAAAATCATTTTAGGTTTAAAGCTAGGGTTGGCATTGTTGGAAAAACGGTTTGAGCAAGCGACAGTTTAAAAAAAACACACCACCCAAAACCACGCCTTCAGAACGCAGGGACGTGAGACCCGATGCTTTAGGAGCAGGTTAACGATAACAGCCGAGTGGATAGCTCGTTAGCATGATCGTAAACGGCTTACAAACCACATTTTTAACAGCTTTAATCTACTCACCTCCAACTCCTTCTGCAGTTTAAAAAGTCCACTCTGCAAACATCAACTCCTCTGAGACTTAATCCTTATCTGTTGTTTTGTTTTGTTTTGTTTTTTTTGGTGCAGCAGCAGTTAGCAGTCCGTTAGCTATATTTGTTTACAGTGAGCAGCGCACAGGGGGGGTCATGTTGGTGACAGTGAGAAGGGAGAGACAGAGATGAGACATAAAGGCATTGATTCGTTCTTTCTATAAATTGTGAATTACTAATTCCTGCCTTTAGGTGCGAATGGCAGCGGTTGGACAGAGTTTTTACAGAACTGCAGCTCTCACAGAGGTCTGAGTCTTTTCCTTCCTTTTTATGAATACATGATGTATTAACCCATTTCCCCCAGTATAACAAAAAAGTGTTCCTGAGCAGGATTGCCAACTCTGGCTTTAATAGGCCAAGTTTACCTTCATGTCAACTGTGGGGGGCGGGGTGAATTTTTTTTTATAACTCATCTATTTAGATATTATTTAATCTTGAAATTACAAATAATTAGGGAAGTATCGTTTTTATTGACATGTGCCAGACCGGAAGCCGGCCTGCTAGCCGGTGGCTGGCGATTTGCTCCTTGTTTGCTCTCAGTAAGGTCTCAGTCTGTAGCAGAGTAGCAAAATGGTGGTTTTTAGCAGCTAACAGCAAGTCCAAACATTTTTTACCTTTATCCCACCGCTCAGGAGGCTAATCTTCGTTAGCTCCTGCAGTTTCGTGCTAGCTTGGTTTGCATTTAGCCCACAGTATGTTGGCTGTCAATCATTTGCCCCAAGGCCACGCTTGCCCATTTTAGTATTTTCTGGGAGTGACGACACATGTGACATGGCAAGATGGCAATGGTGGGACACGCCCAACTGGCTTCATTTTCCCCAATTTGGAAGTGACCGGATACTGCGTCCTACAGTCTTTGGTAACAACAGATAAATGAAAAGGAATAAAATGTCCTGCTCCAAATTTAGTTCGCACAACGTATCTGAAGGAATAAGTTGAAAGAATGCAGTCACTAGATAGCTGTGAAGTCTGCAGTTGCTATGCAACGGGACTGGAGCACTAGGGGAAATTTTCGTTTATGTCCCATTTCAGCAGCCTACCTTAATCGAGAATCGGAACCAAGAATTGTTAGGAACTGAAATCGAAAGGAGTCCAATCAGAACCAGAATCATTAAAACTCAAATGACGCCCAACCCCAGGTGTGAACCCTGGTCCTCAGGGTTGCTGTCCTACACACTGTAGAAGTTTCTCCGCTCCAACACACCTGATTAAAATTTAATGGATCCAACAGCCTACGATTTTCTGCACAGTGACTTATTTATTTGAATCAGGTGTGTTGGAGCAGGGAAACAAATAAACCTTGCAGAATGAGGGTTTCCTAGCACTGCATTAAAGGAATAGTACACCCACAGAATGATGTGCATTAATTTTCTACTCACCCTCATGCTGAGCAAGACTGTGGAGCACTTTTTAATGTCTCAAATGCAGCCGGAGATTGGACAGGTTTTTGTTGTCCCCCAACTTTAAGATAATGGAATTCACCAGCGACTGAACCAAAAAGGCCAATAAAAGTCCATAAACTTGGCAGTATTCCTCCATACTAATCATCCAATTTAATCCAAATGTCCTGAGTGAGATCTATTTTTACCAAAAAAAAAAATTTTAAATTTTTTAAAACTTAAAACAGGGTTTCTCAATCTGGGTCTTAGGGACCCCTGTTTTTTTTTATTAAAAAAAAATATTTTATATTTTTTTATTATTTTAATCAATTTTTTTTAATTCTTGTTCTAGGGACCCTCCCTGCTGGTTTTCAAGATATCCTTCCTTTCCCCCCCTTCCTTTCCTCCTCCCCTTAACCACCTTTTTTTATATTATTATATTATTTTTATTTCGTCTTCTCTCCGGATTAATTTATTTATTGCTCTTTTTTTTCTCCCGCACTCCTTCTCACCTCCATTTTAGCCTTTTTTCCTCTTATTTTATCTAACATAAATCTCTTTCCCCCTTTTTCCTTACTTCCGGACTCTCGATACGACCTTTTGAGATTTTTTCTTTTCCCTCATTTTTCCCACCTTTTTACCATTTTTCCCCCTCCCCCCCCCCCTCCCCCGCTGTTCTTTTTTTTTTATATTTTTCCTCCCCCCCCCTTCGTCTTTTCTTCTTTTCCTTTCTATTATTAATTTGTTTTTCTTTTCAATATTTTTAGTTTTTGGTCTATTATTTTGTTTTTATTAGTATCATTTTCTTTTATTTTTTTTCTTTTTCAAAACCAACCTAACTCCTTTTCTTTTTTCACTTCCCCCTTTTTTCTTGGGAACGGGAGTTAAGCCACATTCCATTTTTATGTGTTTTTGTATTAAAAAATAAATTTAAACACTTACTCGATTTTCTATGCCTATTGTGAGTGCGTTCTTTGCCCCCCCCCTAAAAAAAATGCGTTTTTTTTAAAATTTATCCCTTCCCCCCCAACAAATCCTTTTTTATTTTTTTAATATTTTTTATAAAAATTAAATTTTTTTTTGTTTTTATATTTTAAAATTAAAAAAAAAGAAAAAAAACGTTTTTTTTAATTGCCCCGAAAAAGAAATTTTAAAAACAAGGAACCTCCCGTAAGCCTATACCCCCCTGCTACTTCAACGCACCCGACTCAGATGAATGGCTCATTAGCAGGCTTGCAAAGAACTTGATGAGCAGTTGAGTTGATCTGAATCAGGTGTGGTGGAGTTGGAAACCTGGAATACATGCAGGGCAGGGGTCCCTGAGGACCAGGACTAAGGAAACCCTGGTTTAAACAGTACTACATGTAGCCGCCGTGAAGCGCATCCATGAGAGTTCACAATACAATGGAAGCTGCAGCGTTCAGCGCCTACTCTGCTGATAATGCAAGCGTAGAAGAAGAAATTCGCTGTTTATATTATTATGCTAAGAGCGAACAAGCTGTGGAAAAACCAAGATAAACACAAGAGGATTTAGCTATTGATTTAATACAAAGAAAGAAAGAAAAAGAGAGCGCACAATCTCGTCTGCTGCGGCTTCGGTAGTGTCATGAACTCTCATGGACGCGCTTCACAGCAGCTACATGTAGCACTGTTTAAGCTATAAAAATATACTAAATGATGTCGTTTGGAGTAAAATATGGACACTACTCACTCAGGACACTTGGATTACATTGGACGAGCAGTATGGAGGATTATTGACAAGTTTTTGTGGACTTTTATGGACCTTTTTGGATCAGGCGCCGGTGAACTCCCTTATATCAAAGTTGGGGGCTGCATTTGAGATATTAAAAAAGTGCTCCAGACTCTTTCTCAGCATAAGGGTGAGTAGAAAATGAATGCACATCATTCTGTGGGTGTACTCCTTTAAACCCTCACCAATCACAGCAAAGTGTTCCTCTAACTATGCCCCATTTGGTCCAGTCAACTGTCAAATTAGCATCAACTGGGTTCACATAGTTATAATAAAGTGTTTAATGAACAACATGGAAGATGTTGGTCAACTCCTAAGAAAGTGCTGAAGGTTCCAACAATATTGGCTGTGATGCTCAGCCAACAATGCCATAATGTCAAATTGAAGTTATCAAAATATTTACTGAAGCTTACAGAAAATCTTCAGGCAATCTTCTCTGAATCTTCGTTTTCCTTACTTGCCTCTCTGCTTTCTCACACTGATCTCAGAGCATCATCTCTTCTGGCTTTTATCTAATTACTCCAGAACTATGAAGCAGATACATCCTCGTTCCTACCACCACCTGCTTCATAATGCAGCATTTGAGTTCCTTGTCCTTGTCACTTCTCCAGTATACTAATCCAGTATAGTGCATGGCAAATGCATTTCTGATCTATGTGTTGTCTTTTAAGGCTTGTTACAGTCCTGGATTTTTTTTTTTTTTTTTTCGTTAATGGGGGGGGGAAAGCATCTTGCAAAAAATGAGTTTTTAAATGCACCTTAATTATTTTCTGTTCAACACTTTTTGGCCTTTACACTAATCTTTTCCACTAGTAGCACAATATACACTGCAAAAATCTAACTAGTTGGCTTTACTTTTTAAGAAAATTTGCAAACTTGCTGCCTTAAAAGAATAAGTTTTTATTAATTTGACTAAGTAGAGTCAACTAGAATAGTTTAAAAATAATGCTGCAAATATAAACATATTTTTAAAAAAAGAAAGAAAGAAAGAAAAAAAAAGAAAAAAAAAAAAAAAAAAAAAAAAAAAAAAAAAAAAAAAAAAAAAAAAAAAAAAGAAAATCTGTTTGTTTTCTTCCTCAATTTTCCAAAATCCAAATAGACAAATGTGTGAACACAAAATACATACCTTGCCTCTAAAGCAGGGGAGCCCAGTCCTAAAAAGCTACTGTCCTGCAACCTTTGGAGCATACAGTACCTTCTGCAACACACCTGAATCAAATGGCTCAATTCCCTCTTGCACATCATCCAGCTCTGCAGAGGCCTGCTAATGAGCCATTTATTTGATTCAGGTGTGTTGGAGAAGGTATGCTCTTAAAGTTGCAGGATAGTAGCTCTTGAAGACTGGACTTGGGCACCCCTGTTCTAAGGTAAATCTACTCTTCACACAAGTGGGGAGACACACACACACACACATCTTTTTCAAAGATATGATTGCTAATTCAGGTCTTGCATACTGAGTACAGCTTCATAGGGAGCCTTTAAGGTCCTGGCCCAGGATACACACAGATAATCTGTCCTTTAAAACTCCCCAGATGACATCTTTGGGGTGGTGTACTTCAGTTGGTTAAAGCAGGGACATCTGCACTCCTTAATTTGAGAGCTGTGCATTCAGAACTTGCATAGTGAGAGAGTCAACACTGAAACTTCCAACAAGCTTGAGAAGAATAAGTACGAGGCGTCCT
Source organism: Atherinomorus stipes (assembly GCA_023101725.1). Classification (NCBI taxonomy): domain Eukaryota; kingdom Metazoa; phylum Chordata; class Actinopteri; order Atheriniformes; family Atherinidae; genus Atherinomorus; species Atherinomorus stipes. Next base: position 58,716 of record JALJCO010002158.1, on the reverse strand, counting down.
CTGCTGTCCTGCACATCAAGCTGTTGGATTATCTATGCAGTTTACACTCAGAAATCGTTCTCACTCAGATTATATAAGGATCAATGCACACTGAGCTTCCCAAAAGATCTCAAGGCTCTTTTTTTGTCTTGAAGCATGGCTCTAGCCAATATTCTCTCAGGATAATCTCAATCATGATTTATGCAAAGCAAATAAAGATTTCAAGTTTATGAATCCCCGCCAGTCTTAAACAGGCCTGATTACCTTTGTTGCAACTGATGTTATAGCAATCTGTGAATTTATGCTCAAATATAACCAATTAAACAACAAGTTGTCATTTCACAAATTAAAAAGATTTTCCTACAAGTTGTTGTAGTTGTATCTAAACTGCACACACATTATGTTGGGCAGGTTAAATGCAATAACAAATCCAACATTTAACAGGGACATTATTCTCCTGAGAAACACGGTACCTAGGCTGCTATTCATTTATATTTTCGGTGTTGCAGCATGTGTGCTTTTGGACTTCCTACACAAAAAAACAACTGTCTCCAAGGAGAACATTAGATTGGCTATTGTTGAAGCCCACAGCAGTGCAGTAGGGTTGCAATCTGCTGCAATATTCATGCAAATATGACAGCATTCATATTTTTCCTCTCTATGGACTAAAATCTAACTTGTCTACATACAGTATTACTGAATATACTAAATATTACTTGTCTTACCTTAATGTTTTGACTCCTCACCATCAATATGTCATTTAAAAATGCAATGCAACTACGTAGATAAATAGAAGATGGTATCATTGGTGATGCTACTTCATTCAGCATCTCTATCAAGTATATTATCCACAGTAACCCCACTCCTAACAGACTTTACTACCCCCCTTCACAGACTGTTGCCCAACCAGAATGAGCAGCCATGTCCTGCCAAACAAAAGCTGTCAAAACCCACCTCGGCATCCATGACTCAACAGTGACTATGTAGGTCAGCACCTTCTGACAGGCTCTATATGCTTAGAGGGTGTAGCTTCATATTGCAGAGGCAGCTTGAGCACTAACACACAGAGAGAAAGATGCACACACACACTCAACAGTTACAGGCCAAACAGAGTGATGCCAAGTACAGAGGAGGACATGATCATCTAAGGACTAAGCCACCAATAAAGCATTATACTGCAGAAACAACATCACATACCTCACATCGTTCCACTTGATCACAGTTTGAAAGGAAGGAGTTATACTTCAGAAATCTCCCAGGACTTTATGCAATACACCACAGTTTTTCTCAGAGATAATTAACAAGATATTTTCCACACAAAATCATGCATCATAGCGTTTATTGCATAAACAAACTCATGTTTAAGAGGATCAGTAAATAAAGTGTTGTTTTTTGGAGTTAAAGAAGAGAAAACAGGGGTGCACAATCTGACAATTTTCTATCCTGAATAAAGTGCATTTAGAATGTCAAGAGCTTCTCAGTACAATAGCACAGATTAAACATCTTTGAGTAAACAAGTAGCTTTATCCCAACTTTTCTGCTTCAAAGCAAGTACGATGGCACTTAGATGAATACTGAAGGTGAAACTGTTATTTATTTATAAGACATGAAGAAACATGCTGTAAAAATAAAATAAAATAGAAAACAGAGTGAAAGACAAAAAGAAGGAAGAACTGTGGGTTCCTCCATCATAAACTCTGTAAAATAAAGCTTGAGTGAATTATTTTTGACACTAGTTGGTTAAGTTACACAGGCAAGCTCAGTCTTTGACATCTGCACTGTAGTTGTTTGAGAGGCAGTAAAGTCATGTTCTGATGACATTTGGCTATTTTCTCTGTTTAATAGTGTTCTGTTTCACACCTACAAGCAAGGACACATTTTTCAATCTTCACTGAAGCTCCTAAGGATTGGTAGGTTCATAAATCTAAAGGGAATTATCTTGCATGAGAATGAGTCAAAATGCACTGGCCATAAGGCAGGAGTTCCTAACTAGTGCCTTGTGGGTCCTTGCTTATCATCAGCAGTAATTTTTGTGTTGCAAATATTCCCACAACAGCCTTTGATGTAATTACTTTCCAAACAGCTCCCCTCCAGCCAGTATCCTGTTCTAAATTCATGGCTTGGCTTGTTTGCAACGTCACTGGAACACACACATCTCTCATTTGCTGCCCCGTAGAGAACAAAGACGCTGCACTTTCACTGACACTGGGGAGAGGGCCGAGCTGTAATCAGTGCTACTGTATGATAGAGAGTAAACAGATACAATTCAGGCTCCTGAGGGTACACCGGAAATACAGCTACTGATAAATACAAAATACGTTATTATGGCCGAGTCTACACCTTGGTGAGGAAGCAATATAAGGCAGAGTAAGGCTGCAGCTCCTCAGAGAAGTGAGAGCAGACCAACCATGTAGTGTTCTTTATTACCTGCAGAAAGCAGACAGAAAAACATAGAGCCCCGTCTCTCTTTCTCACACTGAGCTAAAGTACAATCTGTGTTTTTTTTTTGTCATATGCCACTAGAATAGACAGGACTCATATGACTTGTCATGATTTGTTGAATCTAAAAGGTCTAAAGCTGTGATAGTGACGATATTAGACTCTACTTAAGGCCGGTGTTGATGGATAACAAATTCTACCCCAGCATGCTACTGCTGGTCAAATAGCACTGACAGACGGGTGATATTTCACCCATTGGGGGCTGTTAATGTCTGCACGAAAACACATGTTAATCTGTTTCAAAAGCAGTCACACCACAGTCATGGATAAGGATCAACAGAAACTAGATGTACACAGTTCAACCAGATCTTATTAAAAGATTACTTCTGGTGTGTTAGGAGCTCAGTGAGCACATAATTTGAATTGGAGCTTAATTATCAGCCAGCTGCGGCTCCCCAGTCTCTTTCTTTCTTTAGTGATATATAGTCTGACTTTACACTGGTGGCATGTTATCTCGCGGAAACTTTCCAGCGCACTCTTTTGAAAACACAATGTATTTGTTCACAGTTCCTGATATTTTTGCGAAGTACAGGTTACTGTAGCAAAATGTATCTGTTGCCCGAAATCTGCCACTCTTTCAGGGATGGACAACTGTCAGATAGTTTGACACACAGAATCTTAAGATAGAAGATTTTTGGATATAAAAGAAACCAAAAAAATGGAAGAAAACAATAGAGTTGGCTTCAGAAACAAAGAGTGATCAGACCTTTTCAGGGGTGAACAAAAGCTGAATCAAACATGGACGATAGTGATGGCATTAGCAAAGGTTCAGCTCGAAGATACTAAGCTTTATTTAATGTCCATGTTGCAGCTGTGTTTACCCCCCAGTGTTTCATTCCAAAATGGATGCTGTGGAAAAAAAATTTAAAAGGCTATTGTAAACTTTGTTTTGTTCCCAGACAGATTAGAGGCTGCAAGATGGATTCTCTTGCGACTGTGATCTTGAGAACGCAGAAAGGATACTCGCAAGGTTAGAGAACTGGGGACGAGTAAATTAAACTTCTAGGTCAGTATGGCAGATTGATAAATAAACACAACTTCAGGCGCAGTCCAAGAATCTTCCCAAAAACAAAAACACTAAATAATGTTGTTTTCAGAACAGTAAAACTCTTGTAATGTGTACAATAGAGAAATGAGCTGATTATTTTCTGAGAAAGCTCAGATCCTTAGATTTTCTGCTGAGGGAACAGGATCAGTAACAAGCATAGTTTCTATAAGCAGCACATGAGAACGGTTAGTAAAAATGCGAAATAAAAGGTCTGGCAGCAGTGTCAGCTAATCTTTTTGGGGAACTCTTCATAATATTTTGGGACTGTTACAACTAAACTGAAACAACAAAACTATGCAATCCAATCCCATTCAGAAGATTAAGCAGCACAGAATTACAGTTTTGACCAGCCAATGTAAGCTTACAACACATCATTACACTCCACTGACCGAAGTTTGTTTCATCTTACAAGAAATAAATAAACAAAGTCAAAGTTATGTGATCACCAAATTTCAGTTATTAAATGAAAGTGTGACATATTTCTCCGTGCTTTCACAGCTGCATCACGACTTTCATAATGACTTGATGAAATATGCCTCAAAGGACCCACACATATTTGGGGTGAGGTGGAAAGCGGACATTTCGGCTCATGTAACTTGACAAATCGTGCTTCAAAAGTTTCTATTTATATCTTTCTCATCTCACAAGGAGGGTAGAATCTTCCTAATTCCCTTGCCGTTTGCCAGAGGCTTAGTGTGACATATTGCTAATCTGGTTATTATGCAATTTATCAGCCGTCTCTCTTTTATAGCCATGTATGTATATTATTCAGGTTCCTTGTGAGCCTAAGTGCAATAACACTGCAAGAAACTAATGAGCAACCGCTTCTACTGGGGTAATGCATCTTAAGTCACTTCGGGGTATTCTTGTCGCAACAACTTGTTAGTCTAAGTCACTCCATTAAACTAGCTAAATTATTTTTTTGCTAATGACACAGAGACCCCTCTCAGGCTTGAACCAATGGGTTGTGACCAAAACAAGAGGGGAAGAACTCATCAGAGTTCTCTGACAGTGGATATTTCAGAAGAGAGAGGTTACAGACCTTGCTGCAAACCAAAGGGCCTCACGTATCTGGTACCTGAATTGATGCAAGGGCAGCAGGCATCTCAGCAGGAATTCATTATTGCCTCTGGCATCTCTCAACATATGAGCTATGGCCACAGCCATCACATGAAACCATTTCTGCAGTGTGAGTGTGGCTTGATACTGATGACAGATGGAGAGTAGCCTGAAGCAAACATCTTCTTGAGCCTTAGATGGTCATCCTTTTCACAAGTGGCTGCGTTTTTGCGCCACCAGCTAATTACGGGTGCCCCGTCATTAAAGGCACGTAAATCAGACCTTAATGTGACTCAAGACTCTTGGTGAGACACTGGGCGGGAAAAATGTGGTCCTCTGATTTAATGGGCCCTGAACTGAAGGGGATATAAGTCTTGATAATGATAGTCAAGTACAGTGTATTGATCACCGCTCCCTCTGGTGTCTGTGTGGGTGAAGGCAGCCAGGGCGGAAATTGAACTGGGATTTCTTGACTTTGTAGAGCAAGCTTATACAGAGGCAAGGTGGTCAAAATAACTTGACTAATGTGTTTGTATAAGACCACTCTGGTTCACTTTGTCATTTCTGCAAGGTGCTTATTCATTTCTCCATCACAGCTGCAGCAAAAAAAAATGAAAACTTTCCAGAGACTTTAATACTTGTTCATGTTTCATGAAAAGGTTTTTCTTTCCAGTGAACAAAGCTCACTTCGCCTCACTTGCAAGTGACATCTGTCCTGCAATCACATGCAGACAAAGAGCTCTTTAAGTGTCAGAATGATTCAGACTCATTCACAGCAAATCCAAGTGGTGATTACACAGTTCCTTTCTCCTTGTGTGTTCGAACCTTTCATGAAATCCTGGCAGAGGCTGCTCTGGCAAACTGTTGACAGTTTTCTCTAATTAAAAGACAACAACAGCAAAGCTTTGACAGTCAGTGTGTCTGTATTTTGCGTTCCCATCATTACTAAGAAATATCAAATATTTATCATATGCAAGCCTAGGGGTGGGAAATCATTTCCCTCAAATGTCTCATTAAGATTTTGGTTAATTATCATGGCCCATTGAGTCCAGCACCTCCTTGAATGTGCTCCTATCCTCTGTCCATTATCCACTCTGTAATTATCAACACACACCATCTACCCAGCCCACAGCACTTTCTCCAAGAAACATGTTTATAATTACTTCAAGATGTTGATTTGCTGATTGCTCTTAATGGAAAGCTTCTATCATTTGCTTGGTGTCAAAATGGAAAAGGCCTTTGTAAAAATGCAAATTGACAGTAACCACACCATGTTTTTTTTAACCTCTTTCTCACCATATTTTTCCTTTAAGAAAAACAGCCTACCCACAAAAACTGGAGCAATCTTAGGACAAGTCTCATGCAGCCCCCTTAGAAAAGGATCCCGCCACCAACACAGCCATTCTGTGTAAAAAATGAGGTTAGAGAGTAATGGAAAGCCCTTCCATGGAGTATGGATTTTTCTAAGATCTACCCACTGTAGAAGTCATCCCTGCCGAGAGAGCGGCCATTTCTGCAATTATTCATCTGTGATTACATCTAGATTTTCCATTAATTATTCTGTTATCTCCAGATCACAATACTCATTTTCACATGATAAGTATTTTTTTCCTCATTACCTAGAGATATCTGCAATTTCTTGAGATATCTATGGTTACTGGTTAGCACATGAGAACAAACTCGACATCAGGAGATGATCAAGGTGAGCTTGACAATGGTAGTTAGCCACTCATAAACCCTTTACGTAAGTATATGTATATCCCTATGCACTCGCACATGCTCATAACTGCACATGGCAGGCTCTGCAGTTTGGATGTCCATTGCATAGACCAAGTGAATTTCTTTATTGGATGAATTTAAACTAAGTCGGACAATTATACCATTTTTACTGCATTAATCGATAAAGGGAGAACTTTCGAAAATAGGGAATCAGTTTTCACCAGTTTCCCATGAAGAAACACCAACGATCTACCTGAATTCGTGCAGTCGGCCGTGTGAACTGAAAGCCATGGCAAAGTTGCCACATGGCACCAACTCTGCAGCTCAGCTCCGGAAATGAGTGGAAGTTGCTGGACAACGGCTCGAGTAGGAGGCAGCAGCGTGTTGATTGCTGAGACTTTATAAAGGTAAGCACAGATGCCACCCACTTCCTTTTTTGTTGCTTACACTTTAATATAAAACAATACACACTTCATGTACATATTTCACAAGAGGGGGAAGAGAAGGGAAAACAAGATGAAAATGAAAAAAAAAAAAACAACATGGAAGGGTTTATTGAAAACTTCTCCACATTCTATTGGCAAATCTGATGGTATCAACCGCATACAGTAGCAGGATGTTTTTGGACGCAGTAGCCATATTTTGACCAGCCTGCACTTAATGGGATGTTTTTGTTTTTAGTGTTTTAGTGGTAAATTAGTGGGACCAGGGGCGCCGTATGGGGGGGGGGGGGGGGAGTTAGGAAGATTCCAAGGGCCCATGACTGTGGGGGGCCCCAAAAGATGTGGACATTATGAAACTTTAATTTCAAATAACCTTTTTATATACATTTCAAATAGAACAAGAAAATACAGTAGTAGAACAAATTACCTTCGTGTTCTCACGGGTTTTCAGCAGTAAACGGCAAAACAAAGCATGAATATATTAACCAACCCACCCCCGGGAAAGTGCAAGAAATGGTTTGGTCCTCATGAACTGCCTCTGCTCATCAGTTCCCTGCCTGTTTGCTGGTATCGGGCCTTTATTGCTGCATGCACTTCATTTGACAGAGTGACAGCGAATGAAACAACTGACCAAGAAAATGTTTAAATAAGCAGCAGTGAAAAAAAAAAATCCACCCCCAGATGAAGAATGCAGTGCCCCAAAAAATCAAAGTATGATTTCAAATCAGAACAGAAAAAAAGGAGAAAGAGAAGAGACGAACGAAGCGTGAGCCAGTTTTTAAAGAAAGGTTTGTTGCCTGAGTTGTTCAAATGAACCTGTTGAGTGAAATAAGCTAGCTATCTGCAGACTATTACAACTTAGTTAATCCTCCTTAAGGTGGAAGCAGGATCACATGATTGATGATGCAGGGTAGTGCGCCTTAAACGGAAAGTGATTTTCCCTCTTTTTTTTTCTTTCTAAGGAAAATTAAACCAGGACTCTCCAGCATTTGTAATGAGCCTATTGTGTGTTTGTAACTAACAAAGAAGCCAAGCAAATAAGCCAGAAAACTCATAGAGCTGAGAATTTACATTTACATAACCAGACCAGGCAAAACATAGTTCTTAGAACATCACTTGAGTGCTATTAATTGTTTAGCAAGATACTTATATTAAATAACTGTCCTTGTCCCTCCTTTATCATAAACAGATGATCCACCAGCAGCAGCCCCATCTCTTCAACCCCCACCCCCTTTCCTGTCCCAGTGAAGAAGGTAAGCAACATTGGGACCAGTTAGCATCATTACAGAGTCTGCTGTGGGAATTTGTCTCATTTTACCTTTCCAAAAATAAGAATGAAGCATTTTTTAAATAAAAATGGAACACTTAAAAAACAAACAAACAAAAAAATAATGATCTCTATAAAATAAAAATGCCCTGTAGTTGTAGTTGTTTGTACATGATACTGGACAGTTAAATGAAAACACTGAGTAGCCACCAGCAGCCTGGATTAAAATCAAAGTCACGATTTAAATAGTTCAATTAGATTTTTACATTCAGATTGAATTACAGCCATCAAAAGACATCTATAAATCTTTATCTTTCTCAAGACAGTTAATTTATTTGAGCAGCTTGAGCTGCACCATAAATACATGTACCTGTTTGCAATCTAGCTGTGAGGTCACACTGAGCTGCTGATAATTGATGTCATTAGATGATATAATTTGTTGGTACATTATATACTTATAACAACTGTTACAGTCTTGGCTTACATTTCTCAGGGCCCTCTCAGGTTTGGCCAGAAAGAAGTATAGAAATGGAGGAAGAAGGGAAAGACTGACAGTGCAAGTGATGAGAATGAATAAAAAGAGAGGTACATGGTCGGAAAAAGTGATGACGGAGATGTTGAAGGAAAAGTTTTTGAGAAATGTCCTCTCAGTCAGATGACCAACTCTTTCGTGTTAGGATAGTTTTCCTTTGTTGAAATTTGGAACAACGAAAAATTAGGGCTGTCAAAATGTAATCCTAAATTAATCCTGTTGTCAAACAAGAGATTTTTTTTTATTAATTAGTACTGCTATACAGTACCGGTTCACCCAATACGCACACTACGCACGTTGCGTAGGGCCCCGCAAACACATAAAGGCCCCGTGAAGGGATTTTTAAAAAAAAAAAAGTAAAAGAAAAAACCCTGACGACGTCACCGTCGCGCATTTCCAGCACATCAGGCTGGAGAGGAGAAGTGAGAGATGAAGCAGAGTTAAAGGATACGAGGAAATGAGAAGGAAAGAACATGAGGATGAACCGCAGGAACAGCAGTCAGGTAACTGTCTGCTCTCGGTGGGAGAATGGGAAGGACTTGTACAAGTTTGCCCTAAATTACCGGGGGGGGGGGTGCGCTCCGGTTTGCTGGCTGCTATCAGTTTAGTTTCGGTTTTGAAGTTACAACTGTACTTACAAAACAATGAAAAGTAAATGGATAAATATTGACTAAGATTTAATTTTGTTTGCTTAGATAACCAACAGGCAAATGTCCAGTCGTCCTCAAAATTATTCATACTCTTAAATTAAATGAAAGGCTATATTCACAATAGTAATTTAAATACCAACAAACTAAAGAAACTAATAATGAATCTTTGAAAAATAGTAAAATTATAATTAAGTGAAGGAAAAAATTGATTTTGAATTATGGTTGAAAATATAATTTAAAACAAACAAACAAACAAAACTGTCCCGGACACATCAGAGCACTTTTCTCATGAACAGTGGAGCAAAATACCTGTCAGCAGGTATAGAAGTCTTTTTGAACATTAGAAGAAAACATCTGATTACAGTGATTGTCTCAAAGTGTTGCTCAACAAAAGTTTAGCTTCGAAGCTCCATCATGCTTGTTTACTTGTTTTATTTTTTGTGTGTGTGTTTTTTTTTTTAGATTTCTGTCAAGCCACAATTAAAAATCAACAATTTTCATAGAATTTTTATTTATTACTTTTGTCAATTTCAACTTATTTCAGTGACAGCTGATTTTTTCTTTAACTGGAGGGTCTGAATATTTTGAGGACAACTGTAGATGCAGATATTTTATAAGAATATAAGAATTAAAATTCACAAAATACTCAGACAATGGTGCTAAATTAATCATTTGTATGATAAATGAGAATATAAATAATTGCCTACATTTGAAGTATATGAAAGTAAAACAAGCATAGCCAATTTGATGGCGATGAATTAACATTAGCCGTATCCATATAACAGGTGCTGTGTTTAAGTTTTCTCCTACAAGCAGCAGCACAGACAGAGCAGGTTCATCTAGGACAGGAACAGATGCGCCAGCTTTATCATCCAATGCAGGCACATCCACAGATGTGCAATATATATACATTATGTTTAAAGCACTGGGTGTCATGTGCAACTATTGAAAGTTTTTGCTGTTCCATTAGGAGGGCCCCTTACCAGAATTTTGCCAAGGGCCCCTTGGAGGTCTGAACCGGCTCTGCTGCTATATGTAGAAAACACATTAACTTTTGTTTTATAACTTAAAACCAAGCCAGAAATCTGGGAGTAGTCCAGGACTCAAACCTGAATTTCAGCTTCACAAGTCAGCCTGTGAGTATCGTATCAGCAACATTCTGGACTAAACCCACGCCGTCTGAAGGACTTTAGGAGACATGTAAGGACAGGGTTTCAGTAGTCTAGTCTACAAAAGATAAATGGAGAATTCCAGATGAGACACCTTTAATCCTAAATGTGTTCTAGAAGTAATAAAAGCAATTAATCAGGATTAATTTTTTGACAGCCCTACAAAAACTACATTGAAACTGTGAATAATACTGTTTTTAACAGTTTTAAAGTTTTCATCAATTTATTGAGGGAAGAGGGCCCAATATGAGTGTCTATCATGGGGCCCTAAATTCCTGGCGGCACCCCGGAGTGGGACTGACCATGTTCCAGAAGATTGTTGCCAACAAACGGCAGGTTGCATAATGCTTTACAGAAACGCAATTTAAAAGCCTGGCCAAAAGGCAGATGCAAAAAAAAGAAAAAAACAAAACAAAACAAAGTCAGATTGACAGATTGGGTAAAAAGAAAGAAAGAAAGGGGCGAGGCAGCCCCAGCGGCTGGGGCGGGGCTGTATCCAGCCCAATGGGGGGCATGGGGGTCAGCGGTTGGGGCTGCTCTGCGGCGGTGGGCGGGTCGCTGGTGGGGCCCTGGCCGGTTGCTGTCGGCCGGCGCTGGGGCCGTCCCAGGGTGGGGGGGCGGGGGGTCCTGGGCCCCGGTGCTCGGGGGTGGCCCCTGCCTCCGGGGCCGGGGGACCCGGCTTGGCGCTGGGGGGGGGGCGGGCCGGCGGGACGTGCCTCCTCTGGTTTTGGCCGGTCCTCACGACCTGGTGTCTAGTCACTGCGCCGGGGGCCGGGGCGCCTCTGCTGTGTACGTGCGGATGTGTGTGCCGGTGGGGGTGTGTGTGTGGGGGTGGGGGGTTGCGGGGTGGCCGGGTCTTTTCCACGCCGGGTGCCTGTCCTGCCCGGCCGCTGTGTCGGTTGGGGCTGGCCTGCGCGGGTGGTCTCGTGCGGGTTGGTCTCGCATGGTCCGGTGGCTGGGTGCGGTAGACTTGTGGCGTGGGGGGGGGGGGGGGCTGGTGGCCCCGTGGTCCCCGTCCTTGGTGTGTGTGGGTGGGTGTGTGACTGGAGGGGGGCGTGAATGCGGGTGTGTGTGTGTGTGGTTGCCTGTGGAGGTGTGTGGAGATGGGTGGGTGGGTGGGGGTGCATGGGGGATGGGTGTTTGGGTGTGGGGGTGGTGGTGCATTGGTGGGGTTTGTGTGTGTCGGGTTGGGGGGGGTTGGGTGGGGAGCGGGGGTGGATCTGTGGGGGGATCGGATGCGGGACGGCTTGTGTGGGTGGGTGGGTGGGTGGGCGGTGGCTCTGGCGGGATTGGGGGATTGTGCGTGTCGCGGCCTGGGTGGGGGTGCAGGCTTGGGTTTGGAGGGGGGGGGCATGGGTACCGGGGGGCGGATGTGCGGGGACTAACTGGCGATGCAGGAGGGGTGGGAGGAGGATGGGATGGGGGAGTGTTGACAGGGGTAAAGTTGTGGGTTGTTTGAAGTAGGGTTTAGGGGTGAAAAAATAAAAAAAGAAAGAAAAAAAAGAAAGAACGAAAGAAAGAAATGTTACTTATCTACAAATTTCAGCTAAGCTGTGTGTTCCTTAAACATGTAAGCTATGTATTCTTGTAAACATTCTTGTTTACATTTACATATAGCTTTTACACACACGCTTCAAACCTGCTAAAACACAGGGGTGTAAATCACTGGTTTGATCATGAAGCGATATTATATTGATGCAGTGGATAGCTATTCAATGCTTGTCAATATCTCAAATTCAATCACAATTCAATTTGATTTGGGTCCACCGATTGATATGAAACAATATGAAACAATAATATAACTAATAAACAAGGTTATTGTTGTTTTTTTTTTTTAAGTTAACTGTGAGTTCCTACTTATTTGGAAGTGCATGCAGCACAATCTCCCTGTGTCACATCCATCCACTGCACAACTATAAACACGTATTTTGTCATGAAAATGTTGTGTCAGAGGAACTTCTAACTGAAGCTATTTTTATTTAAAAAAGTGGGTTTGATATTGATTTTTGAATCTATTTACGATCAATACATTGATCTGTATCGAGTACCAATATAGATCAATGTTTGTTACACCCTTAAAAACAGGAAATGTCTGGTCTTTGGTGGCCAGTCCTCAGTTGTTGTGGGAATTGAAAATGAGTGAAACAGAAATGGTTTGAAATGTTTTATTAACTGATCACAAATCAGGGAAAATCGCATGGATTACAAAGCTGGCAAACAGAAACACTTTTCCTTCATGTGTAAATATCACAGGCAGAGAGGACAAAGGCATATGCAGCAGGTCCTACATCTGTCCAGGTTGGACAGGTTTGTCCTCGCTGCATTCATCCAGGTCAGGTTTGTCTAACCTGGACAAATGCAGGGGGCTGAATGACAAGTTGATGACATGCTACTGTAGAGCAACAAAGGCAAGGAAGAAAAAGCTCTAAGATAAATAAGTTATTACTCGATCCAGCTCCTTTTCGGATTTGATGATAGCTGTTATTTTTTTAACCGTTCTATTCTTTTACTTATGTTATTTTTTTTTAACAAATTAAAAATTCCAGTGATAATCTAAAAATATAATAAATATTGGAGGCTGTAGTTATTTTGTTGGCGTTTGTAGCTATATGTTTACTTTGTTTTGCAAAATTTTACCTTAACCATTAACTGACCTTAAATCCATGAACTATTAAGTGTTCACACTGCTGTAAAGAAAATATCTAACTGAGGCAATGGCAGGAATCTTTGGCTCAGTGAGAGTGCTCTGAGGTCTGGAGTGATATAATATCTAAAGTATAAGCTCGGCATGCTTGGAGGGGTCCCACAAAGCTTCTACTTGATAAAACAAAGCATGTTGTTTGTGTTAGTGAAGTCTACCAAATTCAGCTGTGAAATCAGATTTATACAAGGTTTTGTGTGATGCAACCACCAACTTGTGGTGGTCACAGTCTCGGGAGCATTTATTTTCTCACAGCTCCAACATAAACTTTTGCAATGTCATACTTTCACTTTAAAAAATGCTGAAAACAATAGAAAATAAAGATAAAAACAAATAAATAAAAAAAACTTCTTGTAGTCTTTTGTTGCTGGCCTTCAACATGATGCTGAAAATCAAAAGCAACCATCGTTATAGAAAAAAACAAACAAACAAGCTCTTAATACATGTGAACACAAAGTTGTGTGTGCAGCCTTCAATAATAACATATGGAACACAGCGCACCACCACCTGAAAGCTTAATTATGTTTAAGGAAAACAGAGAAAGTTTCCTTTAATGTCAGAAGACTCATTAAAAAGTCTTCATTGACTTCATCTTTGATTTTGGTGGTAAACAATTTATTCCTCTTGAGTTTTAAATAAATAATGAAATTAGCTGGTCAGATCTGGCAGTGAGAAAATATTCATAAACACATTCCTGCACCAGAGATCTGCAGGCTGTCATTCAGTGTGTCCAGTGATGGCAAACATGAGGAAGAGGAGAGCGCAGCAGGGCCTCCCTTTGCCTCCTGCTTCTTCTCCCGCTGAGAAGCAACAACTGTGGTAACGCTGAGTTTACATTTGTTTCCTTTCATCCGCATTAATTAACAGGTATTAATTACTCATTTTGCTTATGAGTTCTTACAAAGCTTCTTCCTTCTATCACACCTGACTATGGATTGAGCCCTGAGCGATCCATCCTTCTTTTGTTCTCAGAATACCTTGATACAACACTGCAAGTCACATGGCCAACCCTAATCACAAATGGCACATTTGGCCATCTGTCAGTGGTTTGCTGCAGTCAGCTAGTGAGAGCGCTGTGAACAGTAAATGCTGTAGGCAATAAAATTCCATTTCCTGCTTAGAATATTGAGCGTCACTTGTCTTATTTTCTGGTGGATACACTTGCTGGCAGGTGAAATCTCATACAGTAAACATGCACATCCACCTGGGAGTGATAGGGATCCCTTTATTAGTCAGAAAACAAGCTACAAACTGCATCACGTTTCTGCCTGATGCACAGCTCAGTCATGCGAATGGTTGATGAGGTTGATGAGAGGTCTTGAGGCAGCATAACCTTAAAATAGCTCTGACAGTTTATGCAGACTCAATGTGAGAAGAATGATTAGGAATGTGTCTAGCTTTAATGTGCTGCAGTGGGAAATCATGCATACATTTTCCTGTATAAACATTTTCTAACGTGTAGCTTCTTTTGTTCATTTCATGGTTTTCATTCACAAAACATATTGTATTTCAATGCAAGTATGACACTTAAAAGCTAAAGATTACCTGACTTACAGAAGAATGAAAACAAAGAAAAAAAAAAAACAAACAAAAAAAACATTACACGTCTCAAACTCTGGTTGCCAAGGGCAACCGTCTTTCAAGTTTTAGACGTTTCCCTGTTTCATCATCCTGGACTCAAATTAATGAGTCATTGTTCAGAACTTGAAATTTGGTGGCGCAGAGACACACATCTGACCGACTGCATTGAAATATGGGGTAATGCCTACAAAACATTTACACATTCAGCTTTTATTTTACAAAAAAGAGCCAAAAGGATAATTAGGAAGCATTATAGAGAACACACAAATCCAATATTCCTTCAGTTACATTTGTTGAAATTTCATGATCTGGTTGAACACTGTACACTGCAAATAATGTATAAGACTCATAAACAAATACTGCCAGCCAAAATTTGGAAAAAAAAAATGAGAAAAGACAAAGTCATTATTACTTAAAAGGAACAGAAATATTTAACAAACCAATATTTAGAACTAAATTGAAAGAACATTGTATCTCTGTGAGAGGAGTCAAATTATAGAATAATCTGAATAAAGAAATCAAAGAAGCAAGATCTTACAGTATATTTTTAAAAATGGTTAAAATAAGATAATTCAGAAATTTGTAATATAACAGACGTGCGAAAATGTCATTGTTTTGATATTGTGTTTAAACACATATAGGTGTTTATATACTCAATAATTTCACTAGGTGTAACATTGTTGTAGAAGGCTGGCTGTCACTTTAGCTTATTCTGTTATTTTCTTGCTGTAGACATGTTGTTGTTTAATTTGAGTCTTTTGTAACAAGGGGCAGACAATATAAGTTCACTTCTTTCTATCCCCTTTCATTCATGAATTTATTGTTTTGTTTTTTATTTTCTTTTTATGTTTGATAAATAAATTAAATGAATAAACAAGAATCGAACTTAAAACCTGCTAGACAGTCGCCCCTAACAACCAGAGTTACAGTAAACATCCCTGCCCTATACTATGCACTAGGTGATGCATCTTTATGCCACAATAATCAGAAAAAATAGATAATAATAATAACAACAATAATAAGTATAATTATTATTATTTTTATTATTATTATCATTATAAGAAGTTTTATGTCCTCCTCTGCTTGACCCTCAAAAGAGTTTTTGATTTTGACGTCATTGTTTTTTTCACTGTAAATAAAACAATAATGGCAGCTTTTGCCTTCAACATTTCATTTGCAAACATCAACAGCTGCTTAGCGGCGAGTCTCATAATCTATCAACAGTATTTCGAGCCGGGTATCTCCACTGCTTCCTTATTGTTACCCAATTTTAATTCATGTTATTGTCGTGAAATAAGAGGGAAAGAAAAACACACATCACTGTCTGGTTTAATGAGTGATTGTAATAGCTGCTCTGGCGGACCACCTAACGTGACCGGACGCAGTTGGGGTTAGCAATTACAAATGTTTATTCTCATGAAAAAGGAGCGCTGGCGAAGCAGACAATATTTGCACAATTCCTTTTCCAGTAGGAGAGCGCTTAAAGAGGAAGAGCTATTTATGTGGTACAGCTTGATTCAGGGCTGAGGTGCAAATGGAGCTGGACCTGGTTAAAGATTGAGGTCAAGACTGAGGTAAAGGAAGTTCAGCACTGCTTCCTGCAGTTGCACTATTTCTTTTTATTGCATATTTCTTAGCACGCGCTCTTAATAATCATGCTACTTCATCTGAAGCAAATGTTTTCTTTTCTGTTTCATTTTCCTTTTAGAGGACAGCAGAATGCTTAATTTACCTGTTAAAATCACAAAATATCTCTGAAGGGTGGATTCCCCCCAACTTCACCAATAAGGATTTAGTTTGTCACCTTTTTTTCCCCCCTATACTTTATAAGTTTAAACGTTTGTATATTAAAATTGTTGTTCTGAAAAATGTGAGCAATGAGCATAGAATACATAGCAAGCCTTTCATCAGATGTTGTGTTGTGGCATGAGAGCATTTTTCACTTGAGAATAGCTTCACTTACTCATTAAGATTTGTAAAGCAACTTAAGAGATGTTGTTAGGAACTCTCAGCTGATAACTCCAGATCTGACAAACCTCTTTGAACCTCATGATAACAACCACTAACTCCTTTAAGCCACTGAGTGAGATCCACGATTGAAGCTAAAAATGATGCCTTCAAAGCAAAAACGCCCATAAAAAAATATCAAAATGCATCCAGCCCACAATTACCACTCTCTGAAATGTCATCCAGGAATGACAGTTAAGTGGATCTGTGGAGACAAACTCCCACAGCATCATGGATCAGCCATCCAGTGGTCAAAAAAGCACCACATACAGCAGATAGAATGATAGATGGAATGACTCCAGTACTTATCAGCAAGTTTTGGATCTGCAAGTCCAGTCTGTCTCCACTTATCAGCCCCATCATTAAAATCACTGACATGTGAAGTTAATAACACTGTTTTTCTTGATACAGTGGTATCATTCTTCCATCTGGCTGTGAAAGAATGGTGTCAGAACGCAGCTTGTTGCATGTGGAACTGTCTGAGTTGCCGCAGCTGGGTCATAGAGTCCACGCTGTACCCTATCCATCCCTGAAAGCAGCTGCAAGCAGCACGTAACTGTATGAACTGGACAATGGTGCAATGGAAAAAGCCGCTCTGGTCTGACAAACCATGCAATTATCTTTTTATGATGTGCATGACCAAATGTCTGTGTGTGTGTATTAAGTACAGATGAGATTATCAGACGATACCCTTTAAGTTGCTTGTTTTTCCGTGAACTACAACCACATTTACATGACACTGTATGTCATGTAAATGGGGGTCCCCACAAAGCAGTGTGATGCACAACTCAGCACTAAATGACCAAATATCAGATGTTTGTTTTCTCCCTCAAAAAACCACTCATATGAACATTTCCATCCACCCATCCGTCATACTCTGAGCTAACCCCTGGATGTTTTAGCTTCTGACCTTATCTCAAAGTCTGAGCCCAGACACTTTCTGAAGGAAACTCATTTCAGCTGCTTGTATCCACAAATATTTCCACTTTGGCACAAATGGCATTCTCCAACGTTTTCTTTAACAAGTTACAAAGTCTACAAGTAATAACACGAGGATAAAAAAGCATCAAGATTGAGGCTAAAATAAATCTTTTGAAAGCCCCAATCTCAATTCAATAGATGGCACCTTGTTGGTTGCCTAGGTGACATGATAACACTTTACGTAGCACATTTCCTGGTGCAGTCTAAGCAATAAAACTACTTGGTTCGAGTTAGAAATAGATCATCATTAGGGCTTCCATTGATTTCTTGTACTTTGCCAACACCATGTTAATGGACGTCATTTTGACACTTCACATACACTTATTCTCACAACCACGAAGGGTTCACATAATCGTGAAACATAATTATAGATTGTAATGCCCCACACAAACAAGGGACCCTGGAGTCTTTTATGAGAGGGCAGCTTCAGTCTTGTACCCTTGTGTTTTGCACAGTAAAGGTAGAGGTTTATATTATATATTAGCTAATCACACATGAAAGTGACAAGCCTGTAATATATCACAACTTTGCATTATAAAACAGCAAAATGGGGCCATGAGGACTTCTTACAGCCTCCAAAGAGGAACTGAAAAAAAAATGTTGTCACCAAACACAGCTGCCTATAACCAATAAAGACCAAGAACAAGAGATTTAATCCCAGTACAAAACTTTCACTTCGCTTTTATTTATCTGCTGTTATTCATAATGGAGAGGGGTCATGAAGATGCATGCCAATGAGCAGCTGTGTCTATTCATTATTTGCATCCAGTATGATAATCCAAAGTTCATCTGACATGGATTTCTGACAGAAGACACACAGCTCGGGTAATTTGGCAGAAAAAGCAAGCAGCCACAACACCCCCACGCCCCCGCACTGGGCTTAATCTTTTATTGAACAACCTGAATTACACAAATGAGTTTGTGCATCTTTATTTGTAACATTCAAAGGGACCAATCATTATCTTTTAATTACTAGTACCCGGTAGTGGGGCCCATTAAAGCAAAGTAATTAATCTAACACTTTGGCATGGGAGTGGATTTGCTCCACAAACAGCAAGTTCACTGAAACTGGTTTTGAGCTGTAATATTTACACATTAAGAGGCACTAAGAAAAGAAATACGTGGTGCAAGTGAGGATTAAAGTGAAGTTGGACAAAGAACTGCAATATTCATGTTAAGCATTGATAGTTTAGCGCCTCTCTTTTTACAATTCCTTTTCCACTCCTCGCTCCAACACTGAGCACAACACCCTGGTATGACTAAAGATGAAAGACCAAATAAATCAATAAACGAAGCACAAACAAAGAGCCTTGTGTACCACACCTTTGTCTGTTAGCTGTTTATACCCCCTTGTTAACATCTTAGTGTGTGCTCTGGCTATGTTGATGATGGATTAACATGTCAAATTAAATCACTGTCAAAGTTAACGTTGGCTTAGCTGATATTCCAAACAGTCCAATTACAGCCATTAATTAAGTGAACCCAATCAGTCCTGAAGGACAGAGGGAGACTCCTGTGACCCACAAAGATTTTATTTCAGAAGTCGTTTGTCACTTATAACAGCAGTTCTGACAGCATCGTACAGAAATATGAACCGACTTTGCAACTTTTTGGTTTGTTCCTTGCACATTTTCCTGGTCAGCAAATCTGAATACGCCGCTAAAAACTCCAGGGCTGCAGGGACACCTCGTCTTTCCTAAACACATGCTCACTGCCAGCTGTTCATCCCAACAGCATCAAAGCATACAGCGAAGTCAAACTACAAATGCATGTTTTGCTTTTTTCTTACAGGTTATTGAGGTGCAGCATAACGTAGATTGAAAAGGACCAAATATGTTTGACACAGAAGGAAGTTGTTTGGTTGCAACTGCAAGCGTAGTACATTTCACAGCATATGAATGAGGTGCAGTAGTTAGTCCAACACAAGACTGACTCAGGCAGAGACAATGTCCCCTGTTCGATAGAGTATCTGGCTGGTAAATAAGAAGTAATCGATGATAGCTTTGGGTCTATTTAACTGAATGTCTAAAAAACAGTGACATGGAAAATTTTGTAGCCATATGAAAGTCTTCTCTTCAATTTCTCCCTAAATCTCCTGTGGATCTAAAAGAAATCATATTATGATTACAGTTTCAGTTTCATACACCAGAGGTGGATACCGAGGCCATGATTGCCCATTCTGATATTGCTCATCCCCTTTCTGTATCAGTATTGGACATCTCAGTATGTAATTTACACAAATAGAAATAGAAAATTGCTGCATGTTGCATACAATGTGCATTGCTGCACAGTGTAAAGCAGCCATAATAATGACATTGAGTCTCAGGTTGTTAATGTGCGTTCACTTCATAGAAAAAAAATATATTATCTTGAATCCAAATATTCCTATTTCAATGAAAATACAGAGTACTGAAAAAAAATTCCCTTAAAAACACATAATAGAAACACTCCTTTACCTCTTGGGGGAAAAAAACTGGAATGAGCACAATTAATGGCACCACTTTGCAAACTTTATTTTTGCCTTAGCAGAAGCAAAGCCATCATCACCACAAAGAAAGCAAGAGAGTCTGGAGGAAAACGGTTTGGAGATTTGACAGCCCTGTGGTAATTTGTCTGGGTCATACTCTATGAGCGTCTCCACTCTGTCCCCACACTACATACAGGAAATGATTCATCTGCATCCAACGGAGGAGCTGAGCACCATTTTGAAATTACCTATGAGTTATCTCCTCAATAACTTCTAATCAGACAGCTGCCGCTTTCTCCACTGTAAACAAAAGTAATTACAGTAGATGTGATGGATGGAAAGAATAAGACAGCTTCTGCATGCTCAGGACCAGTGCGGGACTCTGCGGAGCAGAACACTTTAATTAGGGACAGCCTAGCCCAGCACAACTGGATGAGTCTGATGAAGCACACGTTCTAGTTGCTAAAATAAGCCTCTGCCTGTGCTGCGTCTTTTGTTTTCCCAGGATTGGGCGAGTGATTTACTTCAGCACCTCCAAAGAAGTTGTTTTGGAAAGGGAATACAATCTAACATGATATCACTTCATCCTTATTACACATAATAAGATTGTAAATAAAATTTAGGAGGGGAATTCAATATGCAAGCACAGACAAATCAAACCTGCAGTTTTTATTGGCCAAGCAGGAGTGTGTCATTACTTATTTGCCCCTCAGTGCACTCATTGATTGATCATTATTTGCAAAACATTTAAACCCAGAGGAGATATACAGAGTAATTGGATGGCAAATAAAATCTAAATTTTGTGTAAACTCTATAATGTGCACATGAACACACACAGGGAATAGCTGCATTTACTGAGAGCATTTATTGTAAAATATTGACCAGTTACTGAGTAATACGCCTTCTTTTGTCTGCTTTTACACAAATGAGCAGAAATAATAAACAGCACAGTTTAATTAGCAGAAAGCTGCCAGGATTGTGAAAACTTTCTTTGTTATCTGTAATAATTTCAAGCCAACATCTTATTTGTGAGCCCTCATGAGATGAGTATTCCCTTTATGTAAAAAAAAAGGGAAAAAAAAAGGGAAAAAAACAAGTAAGGAGCACTCTATAAAAACTGTAGACTTCTAACATAAATGAACAAGAAAACAATTGTTTCTCTTTGAACTGGTGCCGACAAACAAAGCTGTTTTACTTGAACAGCAATACAGGCAAAATTAGATTTTTTTTTCAGTCAAAATATCAACTAAGATAACAATAAATATGATGTTCTTCTAAATCTTCAAAAGCTAATCTTTCCCTTTCATCCAGAATAACTTGATCTGGGCATTTTGCCTAATTCTTCTCAGTCTTTGACACATGCTTGCTGAAATTTGCATCGATTTTCCCCTGAGGAAACTTAAGCTACTGTAGCTAAATGTTTGAGGGATTTTTTTTTTTTTTTTAATTTTCTTACTTTCTCCTTCTTCCAGTAAGTGTTGCCTGCTTCAGCACATCTGATTTTCTAAAAGTGTGATCCTGTAACCCTCCATTTTTTTTTCTTTTTGGGCAATCTTTTGGGCAAACAGTGGTTCCCAAACTTTTTCTGCGGGGCCCTCTTTTCATTGGCAATTATAATGTCAAGTAGACTTTCCACCGATCGAATCGGCTTGATCGGATCAGCTGATATTTCACTTTTTTTTTTCAAATTTTCTAATCGGCCCTTAACTCTTCATTCACTGATCTGATCAACGACGTCATTGTCAATTTGAATCTGCTCCTGTAAAACTCTCATTCACACCAACTAAACTAAAAAAACAAAAAAGCAGAATAGACACGTCCCACTAGTATGTGTTTTATGTCTTTGTGGCGTTTTTGTCATGAGCTCTGTCACTATGTGCTGGACAATAAAGTTTTTAGAATCCATAATACGCCACACGTAAAAGATGGCGACATCGGTTGCAAAGAAAGTAAGCAAACATGTCATTAGTATGGAGACACGGTGACAAACACTCGTGCTGCAACAGTTAGCACACTGTAAAAATTCAAATCTTAGTAAGTATATTTTTCTCATTTCTAGACAAAATTTCTCATCACACTCAAAATAAGACAAAATTACTAATTAATAAAAGAGAAACATTTCGGTGAGATATAAGATCTGGTTTTAAGGGAATGGATCTTATTTCAAGAAATCTTATCAAGAAAATTTTGCTTGTCCCATTGGCAGATTTTTTTTGTTTATTACTAGCAACGAAATCTCGGCCACTCTTAAAATAAAAAAAAATATCTATATATTTTTTTTTTTTTTTTTTGCTAGTAATGAGCAAAAATAAATTCTGCCAATGGCACAAGCAAAATTTTCTTGATAAGATTGCCTTAAAACAAGATCTTACCAAAATGTTTCGCTTTAAGTAATTTTGTCTTACTTCGAGTGTGATGAGAAATTTGTCTAGAAATGAGAAAAATATACTTGCTGAGATTTCAGTTTTTGCAGTGCAACAGTTTAAGCAAACTTTTGTTTGCGGAAATGCACCAGACATGCGCTGTGGCCTGTCAGTCAAAGAGCTCCGTGGAGACCTCCAGTATTGAGTGTTTTGGCCGCCGCGTGCTCCTCACGTGCTGCAGCAGGTATGTACACAAACGCTCCTGACGCTGATGCTGACGCATGCGTCCACAGCAGGTATGTTCCAGCCCTACTGTGGCGATACTGTAAACGAGCTGCACCGGGTTGTTCATTCTCACGTCGAGGTGCTTCTGAGGGAACAGTCACTCCATTAGTTTGACCACTGACATTTGGTTATCACATGTGAGCCCCAACTTTTGAAGGAGCATTACTGCCTTCATTTACGACTGTGACTGTAAATTATTTCAGTTATATGACTGTTTAAATTGGGGCTATTATTTATGCCACTGGCTCAAATTATTTGGTTTGTCCTCATTAAACCTGAACACCCATTAAGTTATTGATGTTTAACCTTTTAATCTCTGTCAGTTCAGGACAAAAAATGTAAATAAAATAAAAATCCTTTTTATGATACTCAATAAACTGTATAAATACTGTAAACACGTTATTTAAATAGATACATTTGCTTCCTCTGATCGGAGCGGTGATAAGTGATCGATGATTGTTTTTTTAAAGCTCTCTGATTGGTGATCGGCCCCGAAAATCCTGATTGGGTAAAGCCTAATGTCAAGCCCCCCGTCCCACCACCGTTACCACATGCACCCAAACATTCACCATGAGGTGCATGAAAAAATATACTGCATTTGGGAGGGGGGAAACACGTTTTGTTGAGTCATCATCATTTGTTCATTAGTACTTAAACAAATAGGCCCATTTTTTGTTAGAAGTGCAAAAACTATCCTTTTTACAGAATTCTGCTCCTCAACCTGTTTCAGGTAGAACATCTAAAAAAGTGTATTTGGTCTGCACTAATTAAACATGCTACGATGGCAAGACAACTGACTTTGATTCCGTCCTGTGTTATTCCACGAAGCCTGCTTGTCATCTTTGCAGATTTCCTCTAATGTTTTTCCTACATGCCTCCAATGTAGGTGGAACTCTTTATGCACATAAGCAGATTCTGTGGTTTTTGAAAACTGACTGTTTTTTGAAAACCTTTTGCTTCAAAAGCTCCACCTTCATTTTGAATTCATGAGACGCCAGGTCCTTTTTTTTTCAAGAGGATGATTATTTTACATAACTCTTCTAAATAAGGCATCCACAACTTCAGATATTGAAGTATAAACAGCACAGTTTTACGTGTTGGTATGCAGGAACATTTATTAATAGCATGTGGATTTAAAGGTGGGATGCATGGAAAAGTTGCACTCATGCGACTGAAAAATGTTTTACATGTAAATTATGAAAATGACTTGGTAAAGTAAAATTGATTCAGTTTGTGAAGAGTCCAATCTCATTAAAGTTCTATTATTTCATGTCTGCTTGCTGAAATATGGTGGAAATTTTCACAATTTCCTGTGTTGTACCCACTTTTTCCACATGAGTGGATGGATATCACAGCGAGACACAGTGCCCTCAATCTCCACCCCATCCTCCCCTTCCAGGGCTTCTTTGGTTGTACAACACCTCCTGCTGCCTTTGCTGCTGAGAGACAACCGGCATTTGCATCGATGATTCATGTTAGTTTCACCGTGGTGGAGAAGAGATTCATATTTTTAACAGCATCTTGAAACAGATTCATAATGTCTCAAAGTACAGGAACAACTCATTTGATTTCATCACATTTCAAAAACATTGGACTTTGGTTCTTGATGTGCGACAGTTTGTGCTCTCTGTGGCTCTGCCAACCAGCCTCACAAAGTTTTAACACAACCCGACGACAGAAGGCAACAACCTGAATCAATGTCTCGTGTTCTAGCTTGATGTGAAAATGATAATCAATGATTAAACTTTTATGAGGTTACAAGAAAATGCTTTTTATTTCACAGGAATCCAGATCAGGACAAAAAGGATAAAGGGTGCAAATTTAGCCGACGCTGTTGTCTTCACCTTAATTATAAATGAGAGGACTGAGGTGTCAGAAGACACTGTTGGGTCTGTATTGATTTGTATTTAATGAAATATTTTAACTTAAAACGCTGGTTTGGATGAAAAACTTGAGCCTGAGGATGCCGCTTTATAATATATGTACACTTGCTGTTTTGTAGCGCCGGACTGCACTACTGTGTAATATACTGCATAAGGGTGACTGTCAAATCTAAATGTTGTGTGTGTGTATGTGTGTGTGCAGGGACAAACACTTTATCATAAAAACTGTATTAAATATGACTGATGGGCACAAAGAAGGTCTAAATTAAATGGGATATTTCCCCCCTAGAAACCAACACTCACCTTGCACTCACTAAGGTATTGTAAAGGGAATACCTTCAGCTTTGTATCACATTTATTCTTATTTATCTTATGCTAATGTTGTTATTCATATGACTTTACCAGCTCATTCCTTCTTTAATGGATCTTTGTCTTTTTGGACTTTGATTGTTTGTGTGATGGAGTAGTCTTCAGTCTCAAAGCTGACCAAATAGTATATCATACCCCTGCAAGATCCCGTCCCTCTGTGCTTCCTGGGTGCAGCTCTGCCACTTGTACCAACCACCCGCACAAGTCTTTGATGTTGCGACTCTAAAGTAAGCCCCCAGCCGTCTGACCTTTCCCTCCCGGCGTCTTCACAGACATAGCCGCATGGCTGAAGGTGCAGCGCAATTTCATTGATCAACAGACAGAACAGCAAGTTGAAACAGAGGGCACCACTCATTTATCTGGCAAATAATAGAATTTTGATGACCTGTCCCATCAAGTTGAGGGGGACTTTGGTGCTCTTTTTTTTTTTTTTCTTTTAATCTTGCAAAAGTTGAATCAGTGCCAGCTTTGGTGGCAAATGTATCAGCGGAACAAGCCTTAGTAATGTTGAATTGTCTCGAGAGGACTGTCAGAGAGGGTGCAGGGTTAGCTGTTATGACTGAACAAGTCACAACAGCAAAAAACAAAACAGACTAATTTCTTAACTACAAAAATATAAAAAAATATGCCTCTTATTATTATTATCATTATTATTAGTAGTAGTAAGAGTAGTATTGGTAATATTATTATTCTAAGGACTTGTACACCCGTACTGTAACTCCTGCTTCCATTTAGGGGGTTGATGTGGTTGGTGGTGGATTATAAATAACTTGTGGTTCACATCAACAACAAACTGGACCAGGAAGACCAGGAAAGGCCACAGCTGCCTGTATCTTCTAGGGCAGCTAAACACTTCCAAAATCTGCTGGACGATACTCGGGACATTTTTATAAATGTGTGGTGGCCAGCACTATCCTCTACGCCTTTGTGCACTGGGGCAGCAGACTGAAGGTAGCTGATGCCAACAGGCTCAATAAACTGACCCACAAGGTCAGAAATGTTGTGAAGACAGAACTGGACTCTGTCACTGCAGAGTCAGAGAGGAGGAAGGTGTCTAAGTTAAGAACAATAATTGATAACGCCTCACATCCCTCTGTGGTGTGCTGGTCAATCCCAAGAGTTCATTCAGCAACAGACTAACTTTCCCACAGTGCACCACTGAACGCTACAGGGAAATACTCCTACTTGTGGCTAATATACTCTACAACACCACCCTCAGTGAGTAATATTTGATAAGGTATTATGCATTATGTGAATGCATAATACTGCATTTACATGTGTGGACAACAAGGTTAGCACCATCACAGCAAGAAGGTCCTGGGTTTGAACATCAGCAGGGGAAGCTTGCATGGGCTTCCTCCAGTTATACCAGCTTCTTCCCAGTCCAAAAACCAGGCCCAGTGATGGACTGGCAATCTGTTGGGGGTGTACCCTGCCTCTCACCTGCTAGCTGGCTCCAGCCCCTGCATTGGAATAATAAGGTAAAGATTTGTTCTTTGGGAAGTCAAAGCCTTCAAACTGATTTTTACCAGAAGAGGTAAATACTGCACAATAAATAGGGTGGGTGCTGTTTTCAACAACTAAAAGTATAATGTGTGCAAATTTGTCTTCATAACCAGCGACAGCTCAAAATTCAATTGTTCTTTACCAATAAAATTAAGAGGGGAAAAAAACATCTTGTTCTCACAATTGCTTCTCTGGGGTATTACTTCTAGAAGGAGTGGTTTTGTCAAACAATATACATTATTCATAATTCAGTATATGCTCTTTGTGAAAGTGTTATGGGGGGTATTTTAACAGGCAAAAACAAACATCTGAAATTTTTGTACTCATAATATTGTTGCCATTAACATAAGGTGATGACTTATTATATCTGCATCCTGCATTGTCAACAACACAATTCTGATAATGCAGAAATACAAACATGAGTGCATCACAGCTCCATTCGTTTTTATTTTTGCTGCTTGTTAGAGCCTGGCGGTGCTGCTGTGTTGGAATATCCTGAGATCTTCCAGGTTTTCCTCCCAGCTGGATGTACTCGGAACACCTCCTCAGGGATAACTCCAGGAGGCAGCCAGATGAGATGCCACAGTTGCCTCATGTGAACACAAAAGAGATGTGGTGCTACTCTCTCTGAGATACTTGGCCTGTCCTGTGTGGTGAGACTACAGTCTCAGAGAGAAATGTTTTCTAGTGCTTGAATCTGAAATCATATTCTGTCTTTATCCAGAATATATCAAGAGCTTTTCCCTTAAGGCTCATCTCCCTCTTAACTATATAAGTCTGGCATAAAGCCCACCATATTATTAATGCTGTTTCAATCCTTCATTCTATCTCATGTCTGTAAATATTAGTTGTCCTTTGAATGTTGGATATGTGACAGCGATGAAATGCCGTTCAGAAATCCTGTCAAGCAATTCAGTGTATATATTCACAGCTGGTATATTTGGAAATTTGGATTGAGGCTTTACTTCTTAGCATCTCAATTGTCTTTTTCTCTTCGTCGAAGCTCGGCATGTCTGCCTCACCAACCGAAACTTTCATTTTCAAAGTCTTAAATCCTCACGCCAACATTTCATCCCCAGTAAGGCTGCTTGCCATTCAGAGGAAGAGGAGTGTGTTTTGTTTTTAGGTACTTCAATTTTTTTTTTCCTTTAAGTTGTCAATCATTTTAACACCAAGATCCATAAGGACCTCTTAGCACTAACAAACAATGTGGAAAAAAAAGGTTTTTTTTTTCTTTTTAACCAATCTTTCCCTTATTAAAGATTTATATTCTTTCAGTTTTCTTTATGCATTATACTGGCATGCAGATCTTTTTTTTTTTAAATCATTATTGTTATCATCATCAGGGGAAGGGAAATGTCATGCACCATTGATGTCATCAAGAAAACATGAAGTTCTTCTCTGTCCGATTTTTCTCTGTTACAGTATTAACCTTTAGTAAAGCGTGAATAAAAGTGGTATTATTTTACCATACTTTTTAAAATTTTAGTCTTAATCAGTACTCAGTACTGAGCAAAGACTCTGAATACTTATGACCATGTGATATTTCAGTTTTTCTTTTTTAATAAATTTGCTAAATTTTCTACATTTCTGTTTTTTTCTGTCAAGATGGGGTGCTGAGTGTACATTACTGAGAAATAAAATGAAGTTTTTTATTATTATTATTTTGGCTAATGGCTGCAATGAAACAAAGAGTGAAAAGTTTAAAGGGGTCTGAATACTTTCCGTACCAACTGTATATGCTTTAAATAAGTTTCAACATGGATTATTTCTAAATCTACACTTTGGTTTGGGAGAACTACAGTATGTTGCATACTTTATATAAGAAAACAGGTCAACATGTCTCTGATTCATTCAATAATTCAACATTATGATGAAATTGAAGTTTTGGCTGAGGCAATACTAAAAGCTTCATACTGACATGAATAGCTCTTAACCTGAAGCTTCCCTTGACTGGAGGTGCTGGTTGATTTGGGCATTTAATGCATTTTGCAGGGAAAAGTAAAAGAAATACATAATTATTCCTGTTATCATTCTATTCTATTCTGTTATTTATTTGTGGAAAACCAGTGAGGTTAAGTTGCTTTAGTTTCATGTTATGCTTTAACTTGTAACTTTGCAGGTTTTTCTCAGGAAGAAGTGAAGAGTTTACCAGCTATGCCTACACCATGAGTCGCTAAACAGCTGCCACAGCCCAAACTATTTACCTACATCTTGATAACTTGTGATGGAGTATCCCATGTTTCCATGAATAAACCAATTACACAGTCTTCAGTCCTGGTTCTGGAGCTGGGTTTCTTCACAGCCGTCTGCCAAATTCTTTCCACTTGCTGCCTCTGATGTGAATCAGTCCCTGATTAGACTGAAACCAGCTGAGCTCTTGGTCCACTTGGACAGAGAACCACTGACCTCAGGTGTCTAATCACAAACAAAATACAGGCCAGGTGTAAATATGAAGGAAGGATTTGCCATTTGTCTTCTTAAACCCGACTGCCTCTCACAAAAGTAACAAACATTATTCTTGTAGTACTGAAAGACTCCAAACATCCTCTAAACAGAAGGGTAACAAAGTAGGACATCCAAGAGAGCATTTATCATGTGCTAAAATTTAAAGAGCATAGCTGTTCTTATTTGAGCTACTACTTTAAAGGGCCCATTTATGTTCAAATCAAGTTAAATGCAGCGTAACAGATGAGCTAATATAAATATCTGTATGGACCACACTCTGAGGCAGGATGTGTGGGCTCTGAAAAAGAGAAGCATGGAGCTTTTTGAAAAGAAGAAAAGTGTATTCGATTTCATCCAATCCTAGAAGAGATATATACATATATATTTACATATCTTAATAAATTTGTAAAAATTTCTACATTTCTGTTTTTTCTGTCAAGATGGGGTGCTGAGTGTACATTAATGAGAAATAAAATCTACTTTTTTTGATTTTGGCAAATGGCTGCAATGAAACAAAGTGTGAAAAGTTTACAGGGGCCTGAATACTTTGTACCCACTGTCTATGTACATTAACATGCACTGTTGCTTTCTTACAAACACAGCAAGAATAAAAAACTCAAATATATCTAACCCCCAAGCCACTGTTTCTTCCTCCTGCCCCGATTTCAGTTTCAGTACATTAACCACAAGGTTTCTGTGCCTTAAATTGCCCCTTTTTGACTGTCAGCTAACAGCCACCTGTATCTGAATGCTGTTTGAAATGAATGCAATTTGGAATTAAGGATTGCGAAAGGCTTGACAGACTTCCAAATTAATGAGGGCTTGGCATTTGCTCTTTTTGTCTCACAAGAATGATTTTTTAATTTCCAGGCTGTACATCCTGGGTCTAAAGAAACAGAGAGTAGTTGAGATGCTGCTTCATCAGACTTCCTTCAGTCTTTCCTCTTCCCCCTGTTTTTGAACAATGCTATTTCAGATAGTAGATGTATATTATTTTTGCTTCCTAGAACCCAGTTTTACCAACTTGGAAGCACATTTCCTCTGGGCCTCTGTCCCTTTTCCCTACATTGTAAGATTTTAAAGTCTTTGCAACCATTTCAGTGTTCAGGCAGCGTTAGCTCAATCTCTCAATACCAGAAGACAGAAATATCTTCAAGTCTGGCATTTTCTTCTTTAAATCCTGCTACCCCCGCCCCCCAGTTCCTGAATGAGAAAATGAGCGCTTGTCAGAGAGGGGCCAACCAAATAAACCCCTCTTTGGGCCTGGAGCCACTAATCTGTCATTTAATTTCAGGCGGGTGTCTGGGGCATGAGGACATACAGCAAGGTCAAGGGCTACTGTACAGAGAGATCTGCAGGTTTGGACAGAACCTGGGGTTTGATCAACAGTCTCAGCCAGCTCAGATGGAGGACACAGTATGTGTGTGTCCTGTGCACGTCTGCAGGTGTGTGTGTGTGTGTGTGTGTTTGGTAAGGTTTGCTGTGGAGGTGTTTCTACAATCGTTATACAAGTCAGACGTGGTGCAAGGTAGCAATTTCGCATATGACAGCAACAAACAATCACAGAGAAAATCCATTATTCAAAACAAGTAAAATGTTTGGGATGACTGAGCATCTGCAAACAGAGAGAGATTAGCCCTAAAATGGGACGGCGTCTAACTTGGAACAATTCGGGATGTCAGAGTTGATCTGCATGTAAATGAAATATTTGTATTACTTTGACTATAATTCATGCTTTGCTCATTATGTAGAATAGTGTAGTCTGCAGATAAATCACCTAATGGAATATGGAAGGGTGAATTTAAACAGCACGGTTAATCCTGTGGGTGAAGAGAAGAAATGTCCGTAATAAACTCGACCTTGTTCCGGCTGAATGAGCACACAGTGGCCCCCAGAACAAGGCCAATAATTACCAATGACCAGGCAGTTTCACCATGTCTCTTTAATGTAAATAGGCACTCGGTTATCGCACACAAATGGCTTTGGTATTCATACATGGACATATGGCACTGGGGCTTGCTTAAGTACTTTGAAAAAATGTAATAAAACAACTTGGCTTGGAAGAGATCAAACATTCAACACCAGCTGAAGAAAATAGCTGGAATTGTCTGCGTTCATGAAAAACAATTTCTTACATATAAAACTGTCAGGTCAGTGAGAAAACCAGGGTGTATCCCATGCACCATTTGCAGTTTGTTGGAGCTTAGCTGGCATTCAATTTCAATTCCCTCAACTTACTGAATATAAGAGAGCAGCACACTCTGACAGGTACAAGTTACTCCAGCGACAGACGCTAATTAGCAAGTGCTGGAGTAATGGGAGAGCCAAGCTCTCTCTCTGGCAACTCAGCCAGGGTCATCTCTTTAAGTGTCTCACTTCCTATTAGACAGGAGATCTCTGGCACATGCCCCATCACAACCCATACAGAGTGATGTCAGCGATGGACAAAGGATCCTGTCACATCCTGTAGTTTTCAAACAGGGCTGCTGTTCTGCATATTGCAAAAGACACAACTCACTCAACTGTATCTACTCACGACCACAGCCCTCCGTTGACAAGAAAGGAGGGAGGACAATAGAAAATAATGGGGAACGATGTGTTTATGTGTTTTGATGGAAACTCGAGGGAAAGTCTTAGAAGGAAGATGATGGACTCATCTTCTGCTCAGCGAGGCTCTGACATTCTGCAGGGGAAGCTGGAAATAGTCTCCAGGTTGATGGATAGGTGGAGTGGGATTACCCGCCAGACTCATCTTCTCCTCCCCCCTCCCAACGTCTGGCTTCGACTCCTAAAGAAAAAAAAATAGAAGCACAACGTGTAAGCACCTTCAGATCATTCACTGTAGGAAAGATGATTAACTTTGGGGAAAGAGAAAAAAAAATCACAATTACTTCACATGCAATCAACAAACCAAAGCAGGTAGCAATGAGATTTAACCAAACATCTAAACTAAAGACAACTTCTACCATTATCATTATTATTAATACCAGCAGAAGTACAGTAGCAGCGGCAATAGAGAAATATATCACATGAAATAGAGAGAATCAAAGCCCACACAGACTTGACGTCACTGAATAAACAGTTAAACCAATAAGAAAATGTGCTCCAAACACGGCTACAACCTTCAAGTCTCTCTAAATCAAGACGTCCTCCTCCCCATTTCTCCCTGAACTTCCCTTCACTCACAGCCCCTGTAGACCACCCCACTGCTAGCGCAGCGAAAGAAATTGTTCTCCCTGCATCATTAAACAGTTTGAATTAACTTGGGTGGAATTTAATTATGTCACACATGACGCTCTCCTACTTGGAGCTTTTAATGGTAATATAGCTTGGCTATATGCTTGGAAGTTCAGTTTTTGGACACATTATTCAAGTCAGTCGGCTATATCTGCATGCAGCTGCACTCCTTAATGAATACACCAGCCTTGGCCATCAGGACAGATTTAACTTCTGTTTCCTGGTCAGATAACTAACACATGTACCATGAGAGGAGCTAATAATCCGACTCGTGGTGGTGGAAACTGTGTTCTACTCAGACTTCAGCTGTCTACATCCATCATAAATCTCCTTTTCATTCGATTGCACTGTAACATGAATATGTTTGACTGGCTCGGTAAGCGTACAGTATGCATTCTCGTGTATGAAGCGCTCACTTTATAAATTTATAACAGGAAATACAAAAAGAGTTCCGTTAGCGAGCTGCTGAAACTGGTAACTGATGCTCATTATTATCCCTTTATTGCATTTTACACATGACAGCCAGTGTGATGTGGATAAATCCTAAATGAAAACCCTACGGGCAATGCTCACTGCTTCAAAACGTCAAAACAAAAACTGATACAGTTAGAGAGTCTGTCATTCTGAATGATAGGAATCTCACCAAATTACAAAGCTTGCTACCAGAATATCTGTTTTACAGAGCATTTGAAAATCCAGTCCAGCTTCCATTTGCTCCCTGTCAGGAAGCAATCCCACTTGCCAACTCATCCATCACCCAAATGAACACACCACAATTTTCACGTTTTTTTTTTTTTTGTTTCTCACCATATTCAAATCTATTCCTACGTCTCTCTGGAGAGCTTTAAGGATGAGTATTTCAAAGTGGAGTGGTGCAAGCTGTTCAGTCGAGAGGTCAGAGGTGAAATAAAAATTCCTGGATGAAAATCTACAGCAGAGAAAATCTTCTAAAATTACACTGCTCACCTCGGACTTAAAAAAAAAAAGAGAAGAAAAAAGAAAAGATCCAACACACAGTTTCAACAATCAGTTTCTTTCTCTCTGTGAATCCAAAGCATCAAGGCCTGGCATAACTATTTCTCCACTCCAACACCTGAGACACGAGTTGATGGACAGATTCATTTACCGTGGGCACACGAGATTGCACACTAATTTACTCGAGCTATACAAGATTGTTCACGTGAAAGATACAACGGCACAGAGCATTCAATCTAATGAAGCGTTCTAAACCCACAATGTGCCCATTTTCTGTCCTAATTTACACTGAAATGTGAGTGAAATACTTCAGTCTTGTCACTGGTTACCTTTTCCATTTAAAAAAAAAAAGAAAGAAAGAAAACCTATATTTGTGGAACACTGTGCCAAAGTCTTATTGTAGATTTTGACTTTGTCAGAAACAACATCTAGAGCAACTATCAAAGACTAACAGCAGGTATCACACTGTGAAAGTAAATGACTGGGAATAACCTTGGAGAGGAAGTGAGAATAATGAGGAAGCAACTAAACCTCGGTGATACTTAAAGAGCATTACCAGATGATCAAACACTCTGTGGCAGTTTCCCTGCACACAAATGGATAATTACGAAGAATAAAGTATACTAGTCACAGAGGATATACAGATCTGCCTTTATGGATACAGATTTACATTTAAGCAGATACCTTACAGGCCTGCAATAGAAACAAGCTCCCAAGGGTCCTGCAGGACACAAATGGTGGGGCGTGGAATATATTTAAACAGCCGTTTGTCTCATCAGTGTGGCAAGAAATACAACAGGCTGCTGTTATTAGGCCTAACTATGCATGCAAATGCACTGCCTTCAAGTAAACTGCACTGTAGGGTTTGTGCCTACAAATAAGGTACCACAAAAAGTTAAGTGCTGCATTATCGCACCATTTCCACATCCCCCTTACACTAAAACAAGTCACAGAGTCAGTCAGGGGAAAAAAAATCACTAACATTAGAAATCAGATTCTCTTAATAAAAACCTAATAAGTAGGTTTGTTTTTAATGTACTTTTTAATGTGTCTTCTGCACCCTGTTGTGATGCTTTTAATGAATATCTTGTACATGAAAATATAAAATAAACTTGACTAAAGCAACATACCTGTTAAGATGTATTGCATTATGGCCAGATGGCTAACCATTATGGCTATGGTTTGCATTTAAAAAAATACTTTAAAAAAAAGAAACACTCTGACTCTACTTTTATCTATGCTTTGCTTAGTTATTCAGGTGTGAATGCAATAATATCACACTGAGGTCAGTCACATCCTGTGATCTGTGCAGAATACGGTCGCTCATTTGAAGCCAACAGTGCTTTCCAGCAAAGTGGGCACAAGAGGTGTACTGCTACCTCTTATCAGTTAGAAAGACCACCAAACAGTGAAAACAGATCTGAACTCAAAGGGCTCCAGGGGCCATAAACTGTATGAGCCTGGGATGCATGTGGAGATGCATACTAATAGCAGATGTGAACTGATGCCACTTGAGTTTTCCATCTGACTTAAAATAATGTCAGATCACTCAGAAAATATGTAACAAAATGTATTGATGCACAAGAAAAAGAAGTTTTGTTTGATGATTAGCTGTCAATGCTTCATCTCTCTGGAGACGTGACATGCATGAAGGAAGGGGAAAAGACGGGATCCCCAGCGTCTAGATGTTAGCGGTGGATCGGAAGAGACAGACGCTGGCAGAGAAGGCTCCTTTGAGATCAGGAAAAAGTGGTGATGAGATGGAGGTGAGTTGCAGAAAAGACAGCCTGGATGCGAAATGACAGAAGACTACTGGACCAAAGTCGTGATGGCAGAACTGAAGAATCAGGTGACTCTGACAGCATGGGAAAATGAAAGTGACAAAGCGTAGCAGGATGAAAAACATAAACCTAATAATGAGTGCAGATGTTTGGGACAAGATCTTTATTGAACAAACAAGTTTCACGTGTGAACAGGAAGTAATCTGCCAACTCATTAGCAATGTGCTATAAAAAACAAAAGCCATGTAAATATGATGCATGATGCTACAGAGATTTAGTTTCCTGCAGGGAGGTTCGTAGCTTTTTCCGAGCATTAGGACAGAGAGAACTAGCTGCTTCCCAGTGTTTGCAATCTCATCCCAATCAATCCAATCCAATGCGCTTTGCCTTCAAATATCAATTCTGTAAGTCATGCAGAGTAATATGATAAACGCAAATGAAAGTTAAACATAACATGATGGGTAATGATGACAAAAACTAATCCAGCTTAACTCAGATGAAAAAAATAAACTTAAGTTAGTCAACAAGAGAGTTTCCATTGCTCAAACTTGCAAACATAAGTAGTGTGATGTTGAAAATCTGCCAATGAATGTTACATGTGATCTGACAGGCATATTGCAGGGGGGAGCTTAAAACAACCTTAGTTAATAAAGCTAATGTGAGCTAAGCTAACTGGCAGCAGACTATGACATCACCTGGCTGTCTACAATAAATCAGCTATGGGATAAAGGGTTTCCATGTGTCTCGTGTTCCCTGCAGCACAGACAGTTACTTATCGTCAAACAATGTTGAAATATGTAGACTCTGCAGGAGCCAGTCTGTGTGGGACTGGAAAAAAAAAACCCCAAACAAAACAAATACAATCCTGTGTGGTGATAATTCACATAGGTCACAACACATAACAATGATCACTGTGAATGATGGAGTGATGCAGCAGCTCTTGCCCCAAGCCTTTCCACTTTATCCCAATAACAATAAGCCAGAGTGAAGCGTCTGACAGGTCGTTCTGTTACCACACTGTTATTCCAACGCAGCAGCATACATCATGCTCCAAAAATCTTGCACCTTCATCAGCTGTTTTTCCTACGTGGCACAGTTATGGTATTGCATTCTCAGCTTCTCTCTGAAAGCAGTCTGCAGCCCCCCTGGTGTTAATTATAAGAATTTTTCACCCCGGAGTCTGGGTGGGACGTGGAGGTGCATTAATCTTGATTCTTTGCTTCAGCTTGAAGGCTCATTTGAAGAGATTCCTGTGGTAAACCCTAAAAGTGAAGCCACTCAGTACCAGAAATAGACGGAAAGTGGAAAAACAAAGGCGTGTTCTGCACTCACACTGGGACGCTGGCCACCTCAACAGGCAAGTCAATCATCTGCCCGGTAACACTTATTCTGTCAGGATGTTAATCTGAATGAATATTTAGAGTCACATGGGATGGTATGCTAGGTGGTTCCCACCTGTGTGGTGATTGATTTGTTCCCTGATGCAGCATGAAGGTGACTGTCACCTTATAAGATGAACTGAGCAGAGCTGAGGGACTGTGACATGTTTTCAGTCAAAGAGTTAACATTTCACACCTCAGTTTATCACACAGCTTAGCCCATCAGAGGTAACACAGACATTTCCAGCTTTTGTTGGCCTTTCATTTTTCTTCCTCCTGCACTTTTTTTTCCAAAAAGGTTTAACAATGATGCTTTGTAAAGTGTAAAAAATACCAATACAATTTTGAAAAGCAACAAGCTGTCTAATGAATAACTATTCACACCTTACTCTCTTTGCCTATGTGGTTGCCACTGTACCAGAAATTGTAAAAGAATTAAAGGATGAAAATGAAAGACAATTGGGTAATTGAAAAAATAAGATAAAGCATGCAATGAAAAGCTCTATATGCATTAAACTGAATAAGCCAGTTATTCAAGCAAATGAGAATAAAATGATTACTTTTAACTTATGAAGAGATTTAATATGTGCTAATGCACAACACTGAAGTTAACTGTGGCACAGTCAAGCTCTCAGACCTCACAGCATCAAGTGTTTCTAAGCAGCATCACTTCTGAGCACTTGATTTGAATGATTGGCTCATTGTGTTTGATCATGATACTTCCATTAACTAATGTTCTGCCACTGTTGAAAAAAATAAAGAAACACATTGAGGCAGTTAGCATGTAGAAAGGAAGATTTAAGCTCACTTTAACTGAGCATGTGCAATTTCTCCTGCAGTTTCATGATACTGTGCACACACTCTGAAAAGCTACACATGAAAGTCACGGGCAATATGTCTTGCATATTCCCCTCACAGTGGGGGTTCCTGTTCAGTGTTTAGGTTTATGCCATCTGTAAATTCTCTTGTGCTGAACACATTCTCTTTGATAGCCAGAAGCTTTGTAAACAATATGCTGGGATCCATACAAAAACACTGCAGCTTCTACTAATTAGGTTTCAAACTTGGATGCCAGTCATTATTGTTTTCTGGAAACAGAACATTTCAAAATAGCAAAAGTTTTGATGTCCGAGAGAAAACTCTGTTTTTATGTTGCCAAAAACAGCAAGGATGCTCAGGTTTGACAACTGTTCGAATCACATCCTCTTCATCCATGCAGGCAGAGAAACAGACAGCTTGAGCGAGGAATATTAAGTGATGCTAATCTGCTCTGACTGAGGCCGTGGCCTGGTGACTGCACACAATGCAAACCATGTCATCGCCATGGAGCTTTGAACATCAACAGCTCAAAACATACAATATGTGTGCTGCTTTGACTCTGCTGCTTGCTCACGTGTGTTGCTGGCCACTTTTCTGACTGCATGCATGCAGCATTTAGTCGTATAATAACTGAAACAACAGACTTTTTATGTATGCACTGTTCCTACTGATGTTCACAGCCTTATGAAATAGCCAAAGAAAAACACACTGTACTATTCTGCATGCAGATTGACTCCATTTTGATAATTGGGATAATCCCTTTCTTTTCCTTATAATAATAGCCCTTTGGTGGAGCTCTTCACCTTCTATACATTGCTGTCATATCTCCTAATCCAATCTCATGTCCAGTTGTCTGTATCCATGCACGCACTGCTGTGTTCATGTTTTTCCAACATCAACACACAGCTGATCTTGTATGCAGTCTCTCATCTGCAATATGAGTAATCTATGGTAGTTAATTGAGCCCACAGGCAGTTGGTTTCAATGAAAGCTCCTGTGCTTTTCTGGCAAAAACAGCAGAGAGGGAGCTCTCAGGAGAAGGCAGCTCTCTGTCGAGAGGCAAACAGAGCAGAACTCCTGCCGTGTTCATTAGCTGTCATTGATCAGTGATTCAGTCACTGTGTAGCTCCTACCACAGCTCTCATATTACCAGTTTCATCTCCTAAAAATTAATATAAAGGTAAGAAAGTGGAGCCAGCACAGCATTTTCCTCCTGCACTTTATTTTTCATTGCACTATTTTGATGTGGATGGATGTCTGCCAAGGTTTCCCACAGTATGCAGAGATTGCTACGCAGCACACTTGTCCATTCCACACTTTCCTGATATCAATATGAGCAAGTATATTTGGTTATTGGCTTCCCTCAAAGGCTATCATCACTGAAACCTATTCCATCACAGGTGTACTATAGAATGAGCCTGGGAGGGGGGAAATTGCTGATAAATGGCTGAGACAAAAGCATAAATAATGCAGAGATCTGAGATACTGGAATAGTGAGTCACACTCCACCTCAAGATACCCCACAAATCCCTGGAGAGTGTCCAATACAAGCGTCCTGTCTGACATTATCAGTGTCTGCCGGGCTTCACCTGCCAGCACAGATGAACTGGAGGAGCTTCTTTCTGGATCTTCTCATCCTTTTCTACTCTAAAACCTCAACAAATCTGCATCCCATTGTCCACTGTACACCTGCTGCTTAGATTAGATTTCAGCATATTTTACCTTTTTATCACTTTGGTTTCCCCTGAGAAACTATACGCAGTGCTGCATGTTCTTAGAAAACCATGAGTCTGAGTTACCACAGTAAAATAAAAGTATAACAATGAGATGCATGCTAAGTATGACAAGCCAGAGTTTAAGTGAATATATAGAGGGCTATCAAATCAATATTTCACATCTCTGCCAAAGGAGCGGCAAAAGGGCCATTATGTAGCACTAATTGCACCTATAGGGCCCATCTTTAAAAATGCAATCCACACTCTCATTGGAATTCATTGAAAATCTTCAGGTGGACGACTGGGATCACCCGTGCTGCTCCTCATTTTACTGAGTTTCCTTTTATTCCCTTCATGTCTGCCTTTGAATATTTATTCTTTGCTCATTTGCAGCCATTTCTGGCTTAACAAAGCTTCTTTACCATTTCTCATTAACAAAGCATATATAAGGAATAAAAGGACTTTATATTATCATTGCAAATCATAAAGAGAGGGCTATTAATCTAGTGCATGGGGTGGTGTAAAGTTCCTTTGGATGGTATTACCTTGAAAATATGTTTGTCTAATACCAGATGAGCCAGTGTGACATGATGCCTTAACTTTAAGGTTACAGGAAT
The DNA here is from genome assembly GCA_023101725.1 of Atherinomorus stipes. Taxonomy (NCBI): domain Eukaryota; kingdom Metazoa; phylum Chordata; class Actinopteri; order Atheriniformes; family Atherinidae; genus Atherinomorus; species Atherinomorus stipes. The sequence goes on along the minus strand of JALJCO010002158.1, from coordinate 19,237 downwards.
ATTATACTTATATGGTACTGTATATTTGCTCAAGTGGAACCAACATTAACCAGACTGTTGTCACTATAGGTGACTAAGTGGGTGTTGTTCCATTAGAAACCATAAAAGTATGAATTCAAAAGTGGTGATATTGATCATGTTGCACAATAACCAATAGGCTCTATGCACAGCTCCACTACTTCCTGAACTTAAGGCAGCTCCTTTGTTTCCTGTCTTTCATTACTGGACAAACTGATTAATCCAGGTGTGCCTGATCTCTGTAACTGGCCAGACACACCTGGATTAATCAGTTCATCCAGTAATGAAAGACAGGAAACAAAGGAGCTGGCTTCAGCTCATGAAGTAGTGGAGTCGTGCACAGAGCCCATTGAGCCAGTTTTCTGGACTACACATCCTGCCAGCTATTTTAATATTCTAAGCATGCTATTATTCACCAATTTCTGAATCATAACATGTGCACCAAGTTTTTAAGCTTTTCATTATTCATCATTTCATTCAGTTAGAGATTTACTAAAAGGCCAGTTTTGCTATGGATGTTTTGTCCACGACAAAATAAACGCTGGAACAGAACTATGCTCTGTATGTTTTCTTTTTTGAGAAAAGAACAGGGCCAAAACAAAACAAATGGAGATGAGGTCAACAAAATATTGGTCTTAAATCAAGTTTTATGTGATGAATATGTGTAGTGTTGTCTGATTTAGGGACCCACAAAGTTGCCATTAACAATTAGTAATATTTACAATGACACAGAGCACTGATAAGTGCTTCACTGCTGAGAAGAAAACAAACATTTGAGTTCATAGTGAGTCACATATGAACACTTAGCGACAAAGTGAAGGTTTATGAAACCAAAGTGTTTCCGGACTTTAAAAGGGCTTAATTAAATGCAGAACCTAGCTTTATTAAATAAGATATGCTGCAGTCTGCATAAATGCATTAATCAATAGCAAAACTGCCTAGCAAATATTAGAATAATTGATCCAGGGATGATTCAGCAGCAGGGAGGTCCAGGGACTTGCAGGATATTAGCTCGACATAACAGGCTTGATGAAGGTCAGTGGATACTATAGTAATGACAAATGTCCTCTCTTCGACTCCTATTGGTCAGACTTTATTTTGGCTAGTTACAGGAAATTACTTTCTGCACCTTCCATCATCTTCTACACACACCGCAAGCTGCAGCTCTACAGAAATGACCAATCAGGGTGTAATAAAAATAAGCTGTAACTGCCCAACCTTGTAATAAAAAGTATTCACACAACCAACATCAAACTCCTGGTTATTAAAGTAAGAGTTAGAGGGCCAGTGAATAACACATACTGTGTAGGTCCGCAGCAATGATGCAACTGACCCAATAAAACTTCATCAAAAGTGCATGTCAGATGGTCTGATAGCTCAGAAATCTCACAATTTATGGTTCTTTTTAAAGCATCAACAGTATGAATGTTTCCCTGCAGAGATGGTCGGAAAACATGCCACATCACCCCCAAACACAGTCACTACTGTGTCATATCCTCATAGCAGCCAGCTTTTTAACTCTAACTTGGACTTGGGCCATTTGAAATAATCATGAAGTCTTCTCTTTTTTTACACAATTGCTACACATGTTAAATGAGTCATTTCTTTTCTGGTATATTTACTCTTGACTCATGATACTAAAATTGTGTAGTTAATAAATGAATGTGAATGTGTGCACACTGTATATATACACCAACAAATATGCGCACAGTGCATATATTTTTCTTTTTTTCCTTTTTTTTTTTTACTTTGGGGCTGCTATATAGTAGCAGATGTGGAACAGTCCTGAACCACAAGAACATATCCATGACAGCTGTATTAATCAAATTGCATTCAACTTTCTGACAAAACACAGACTAGGCTGCATTGTTATCTCTCAAACCCCATAGTGACAAAAAACCCTTCAATATCTGTCAAGTCAAAATTAATGGAGTGCTTCTAAAATGTTTCTATCAATATCAGCATCCAAGATAAAAAATATATATATATATATATATATATATATATATAAACATATATAAAAACTGTGTGCTGGGGGCTTGGAGCTCGCAGCTCCAGGAGGTATGGGGGCAAGGGTAAGAGTGAGGTGGGTGTGTGAGAGCAAATGAATGAGAGTGTGAAAGGGGAAATGTGGGAGGGAGGAATCTGCGCTGGAAGAGGGAGAAGATGTGGGTGAGTGGTTGGAGGAAAGGGGGGATGGGGGGATGGGGGAAGGAGGCGTATGCTTGTGGGTGTCGAGTAGGAATGGGTGTGAGGGGTTGAAGAAAGAAGGGGCGCGATTGTGTCAGGTCGGAGGGAAGGGTGGGGCTGGACATGTGTGGGGGGGAATGCATGGGGGTACTGGGGGTATAGGGAGGTGGGGGTGTATGTGTGGGGTGGGGGGAGGAGGGAGTGATGGAGCATGGCATGTTCTGAGCATGGTTAAGTGAACAGAGGATAGTTCTGGGAAAGCCCTGTTGCTATTTCTGAGAGCTACAGGGTCAAACATAGCTACAGAGCCGAGCCACTGATGGGCTCAGCATTGTAAATACCTATCTGCTAACTGCTGCTGCTGCAGTATTGTTCTGTTATTCAAGTCATAAAACCAAATATAACCATACTGACAACCCAACCAAGGGGAAATGTCTACAACAAGAGAGATCAGTGGAAGACTGTTGCCCTGCACCATGTCACATGGCATGAAGGATCCATCAGTATCTGGTTTGGACAGCAACAGACTTAAAGAGACAGTCAGGTCTGCAGAGAAAATAATTGGTGCCAACTTGCCCTTCATTCTGGACCTATACAGGTCCAACATCAGGTCATGAACTGAGAAATCCCCGTGAGTCCCCATGGTTTGGGAAACACTTCCAACTTCTGTTCTCTGGAAGGGATTACACAGTTCTGAAGTCAAACGTTAAGATTCAAGAACAGCTTTTTTTCAACAAGCTGCAACCCTGATGAACAGTTAAACCACTATGTGAGCATATACATGCTATTCATTCTTGCTTCTTACTCTGCTGTCTTTAACCCAACACTACACAAGGCATCCAGCTTCTATCCCGTCTCTTCCCTGAGCTCTCTCCAGCCTTGCTCTGTCATTTTTTCTCTCTCTTTTTCAAATGGCCAGATTCTTGTTTGTGACGCCGTGCCGTAAAGTACAATGCAGCTGCCGTGTGATTTCCTATCGGGCTAAATGGTAGAGAAGTGCGTTTTCTAAGTCTCAGAACACTGTGGCAACAACAGCTGCAGGAATGTACATAATAAATGTCGCTGTGTCATCAAAATAAGTCTGTAACATTAAGTTTAAAGGCTAGAAAGTTATAGTGTGTTGTTGTTAAATGTGCACTTGGAGCAAAATGGCTACATCTCTGTATCTGTACGAACATACACAAACAATAAAGAGGAATATGATTATGATTATTTGGGAAGAATAAAGACAATCTAAATGGACGGACACCATGCTGACAGCTAATCTCCTGGTTTCTGACAAGCATCTGGACATCTCTTCAGCTGGAAAAACAGGCATTGTAAAAAATTCAAGGCAATGTCAAAATGACATCTACCAGTACAAATGTGATTTGACTCTATATCAGGGGTGTTCAAAGTCGGTCCTCGAGGGGCACTGTTCTGTAGGTTTTCTATGCCTCCCTGCTCCAGCACACCTGACTCAAACTAAATGAATCCACCAGCATATGAAGTTCTGCACAATGACTCATTAATTTGAGTCAGGTGTGTTGGAACAGGGATACATTTAAAAACCTGCATGATTGTGGCCTTCGAGGACCGGAGCCGGACACCCCTGCTCCTTATGGCTGATCATGGTAACAACAACTTACAGCATTTTTGTAAGCTTGTTTGCTGTCCATGGTGCTGAAAGCCTGTTCACCACTTCCTCTTTCCACAAACAGTGAACTAAAGTGCAGAGGGCATTTTTATTTTACACCTCTTTTCAGTTTTCACTGGAGTCAGTGACTCCAGTTATCTTAGCTAATACAATTTTACACATTCTAAAAAAACAATCACAAAAAAACAATAAAAAAAACAAAACAACTAAACCTGTATTGTTATTTGGGGTAAAGATTTATATTCTCTGAAATAATGTGATAATGTGTATGTGTGTGTGTGTGGCACGTTACAGAAGAACTCTAGTTTCTGGTATAATGTGTAATGGTTGTGTACTGTAGGTTTACAGAAGTCTCTCTATCCCAACATTACTTGGATAATTGCTATAATTGAATATTATGAAAGACGCTCAATGTTAAAAATTCTGAATGTAGGACTTGAAAAGTATCAGAAACTTCATACATCCATAATGCTTTCTGGTGGATTTGGTTCACTGCCGTCACCAGGCACCTGCATGCCCCAAATTATCTTCTCTCGCTGGGATAATACCAAATTTGGATTTTTACAATGGTATTAGTGATAACTTAGAGGTGCCATGACATCAAATTTCACTTTTCTGGGGTTTTGGGAGTATAATATGATCTGTTGTGCACTAATGAGGCCATGTGAATGTCCAGAGTGAGAATCAAAGTTCCTGTTTATGGTCTGTCAGCTTTGTCTCTCTGCTCAGAAACAGTTGAATCAGACAGCAGCCTATCATTCTACGTAGTTCTATCATTCTACGTAATTTAATTGCTCCAATAAGAGCACACTATCAAGTAAACAGCGTCCCTCCCCTCCTCTCTCCTAACAGTCTATGCACTGTCCACTTCGCTCCCCCCTCCCCTCCCTGTCTGCTTCAACTGCGAGTGGGAGAGTGACTGCTAAGCAGTCAGGTCTGGGTTAACAAACAAATGGATTTAAAAGAAAACTTGTGCAGCAACACTGAGGGAGGCGACCACAACCTTGTTATTATCTGTAAGTTTATTTATTTTCTGAATGCTGTCTTGTCTGATAAACGTAGTTCACTGTCTGAAGTGCCCATGTTGCTAGCAGTTAGCCTTTAGCAAACTCCGACCGCAGCTTGACCTAGATTCTTTAAATAAGGTCATAGCCAAATAAGGTGTAGCCAATCAAAATGAAGTCAACGTGGTCTCCGGGTAAAGCTCCATATCATCACCGGACCCAACTGTTTTGCCGAGGAAGTGAGGTCTGGCGTTTCAAAACAATACCCCGCTGTAAAAAATGCTGTTTTTTCTTTGGAGTATTTACATATGCAGTAATGCCAACAACATAAACTAGTTTTTACTGCTATGTCATCACTTCTTTAATAACTTACATAATAACTAAGAAATAAATGTGTTAATTTCACAAATTAATCTCTTTACAATAATGAGCTAATTTTGATAGCCTTCTAAATCCAAAATTTATTTGATATTAAGGCCCTAGGGATGTAACAGTAACCGATAAAAAGATAAATCGTGATATAATTTCAGACGATTAGTTGTACAGTTTTTAGATTTTAATTATCGTAAAACTGTGATTATCGCACTTTAAAAAACTCACAGTGATGTTGCGGAAAAGCAGCAGCTGTCCCTCAGACACAGTTTGCAATGTGTGGCCACTGAATACATGGCAGAAGGCACCGCATGGACAGCTAGGAGATTTGTTCCCTTCTAAAAGGACAAAGTCTCAAGTCTGGGTGTATTTTGGATTTTCTAAAGATGCTGGGAGCAAACTTTATAATTATTTATTTATGGTATTATTTTTATGTTTCTGCCACATTACCTTATCTTGTATGGCAGTGTTGCTTTGATATGAACATTTGATTTCTACTAAGGTAACAAAACAGGGAAAGTTCTTCTGAAATCCGTAAGACTAGATCAAGTCTTGAGCACCGAATGTAAAGAAAAGTATTCGTTGTTCTTATGTACAATTTGCACAAAGTGCAGGACCCTCTCATGGCCATAAGACACCATCTTTAATGTACATTTATATGTTTCTTTACATGTTATTACTTTGTCCATTGTGCTTGTTATTATTTTTGAATGAAACTTGGTTAAATGATTTCAGTGTGTGCGTTTCAGTACTTTTTGAACATTTTGAGCTGATTTCACCAATACCACAATAACAACAATAACCGTGACATGAAACTTTCATATTGTTACATGCCTTGTAGGCTCTATCTTATCTTTTTTTTTTTCTTTTTCAATGATCCGGTGACCCCCTGAAATTATCATGCGACCCACATCTGGGTCCCAATCCCCAGTCTGAAAACCACTGATGTAAAGTACAAGCCCAGGGGCATCATCGTCTTGAAGGCCAGGAAGACTGCAATCATTTTCCTCTTGAAATGATGAAAACTGCAATTGATAATATTTCAAGCCATTTTGGAGCAGCAGCTACACTGTAAACAAGAAAACACAATGAATACATCTTGTATGGTTTCCAGTGAATGAAATGTCTTGAGAACACAAGATTATACACCCAAAAAAGGAGTAATAAAATCTAAAAATTTCTTAAATTATTACATCAACTTTGTTATGTTAGGCTCTTACCGAGGCCGCCTGCAACTCCTCACAAGCTAAAGTTGGAGCTTGAAAATCTAATGAAGATTTCCTGAATTTGCTAAATTTCCGACACAGACAGCCGGCCTGACTCACACCTTGACTGTTTCCCATTAAAAAGGCTTTTACTGCCGCTTTGACGGGACCAAGAAATGCATGTCTGCATGCTAGATAGAACTAAATAGATTACTCATATCAGACAGTGACCTTGTGATTCCTGCAATCAAAATGTCAAGACTTCTCATATTCCTTACTGTCTGCCAAATTAATGCGGCCGCGCCTCATTACAGCAGCACTTACCAATAACTCCCTGAGGCACTGTGTCCTTCAGAGCATTACCACTGAGTTTACCAGACAATTGTGGCAGGGAGGAAAAAAATGTGATACCCAAGCAACACATAAATCTGAATTTCCACTTAGAGATACACAGAACATAAAAATCCCACTCACCTTTATTCTCTCGGCCTTAGCTCTTCAGCAGCGTCATGTCTGAAAAACAGAGAACAGAAAAGCATAAACACAAAAACTTCAACCACTGTCAAAAGGAAAAATGGCATCATTCTAACTTTCATGTCCATTGTTTCATGGAGCAAAGTATTATCACAGGCTTTGCAGTTGTTATCCTGCCTCCTCCTCCTTTTGCATCCTTCTTCCTCCTCTGCTTCATTCCTCTGCAACAACCTCGCCATGGCTAACAGGAAGCAGAGGGCACAGCGCTTTATTTAATTAGTCACAGCAGCTGAGTGCTCATGTGGAACCAAACAGGGGAGGCAGATTGGGGTAGTGAGATGGATAGGCACACTCCCACCGGGCCTTGGCTGTGCTGTCAGAGGAGCGAAGATTACATGACAGAAGGGGGATTGGGGAGGGTGGTGGTGGTAGTGGGTGTTGCATGGCAGGAAGATGTAAATGGCGCCTGTACAGGGGGATTCATCCCAGAAAATAGATTGCCTTTGCTTCTGGAGTACCCCTGTCCTCCTACAAAAGGTCTCCTACATGTACACTGTTTTGTCTAATATGCAAACAAGCAGGCAGTGGGACTGGCCTGTTGTTGTGATGTACAGCACCGAGTGGCTTGACTGCTTTTATTAACTGTGACAACACTCATTATTCCAGATGATTAAGGGGCTGCTATAATTCTATCTCTTCTGACACTGATCAGGTGGCCTTTTCCTCACAGACCAGCAGATAACCTCTGAGAGCTTGCAGAAGTAGCTCCATGTGCATCACATTCTTGATGAGGTTTTTTTTCCCCTGAACTCCAGGCAAGACGGGGACAAAAGGAGGAAAAGGGCTCTTCCAGCAGCTGGCTTTTGTAACAGAAACACTGTGTCACAGACAAAACAGTGAGGTAACAGACATATAAGGGATATCTAGTTATAAATAATTGCAGGATTTGATGTTGTGTAAAAAAAAACATGATTCATGCGATAAGAGATTATGTTCCCATTATTATCTAATCAGTGTTTCTTGGCCTTCAGCAGAGAAAAATCATCTCAGGGTTCACCCGAAGAGAAAACAACAGTAAAGATGCGGCTTCCTGAATGATGCTGAAACAGCAACGAATGTGAATGCAGAGCTTGAACGTTACAAGAGCAACTACTAAGCAATGGTGTGCAGGGAGCTCTTTAATTAGCACTCTTGAAGTTATCCCGTGACCCACATCTAATAATGAAGGCAACATGAATGTTCTATTTACATATCTTTAGTTGGTAATGTGTTACCGTTGGGAGCATCAAGTGTTGTGCATGCGGTGCCAATGAAAAGAGGGGGAACGTCGAGCTGAGGTACCAGGGGCAACTTTTCAGGGCCCCCTCAATCTGAACTGTAGCTATGTGGGTGATTTATCGATATATTGCTATCAATTTAATCCATGATACGCCGCAATATGTGTCACTGAGGACATTCCAAATTTTTTGACCAAGGTGAATCCATTTGAAATGAATTACACAATATTGTCAATCAATTTCACATAAATGACATAAATTCATGTGAAATTAGTAAGTCTGTAAAGCAAAGTGGCTCTTAAAGGAGTATATGTAAACACACAGTGCATATGAAAAATAAACATTTCAGTTAGTGCATTATAATCTCAAACAGCTGGGTGGTCTACGAAAACCTGGACACACATTTTAACTTGTACTTTCCACTGTGTGTCAAGTTTAACCTGAACCCGCTGACTGCACACAAATATCAGGGCACATCAAGCAGGAGCTTTTCTACATGCTGGACCTCTGCAAACAGAATTCAATGAAATCAGATTTTGGATCTAACAATACTCCTATAAATCTTATTGTCTGAAATTCAAGATTGAAAACTATGCGGTAAGGGCTATAAATAATTGTCTGTGTTTTTTGCGTACTACTTATAAGGTTAATATTATATTATATTAAATATATATGAGGTTGTTTGTTTATGACTTATTTGTGGTCTTTTTAATGTTTTATATGAACGTTTTCTGGCTTTTTGAAACCAAGTGTCCATGTCTGAAGCTTAATGGAGTTTTTTCCTGTGGGAGGTGTTTGTTTCTGGGGGTGGAGTTCAATGGAAAGTTCCATCATATGTGGTGAATTCCTATTGGTGAATTCCACTATAAAGACACTCTGAACCTGAAAAATCAGTTTGACTCCCTGATGAAGGCCAGTGGGCTGAAACGCGTTGGATTTTAAGGTCATTCTGACAATGCCATAGAAATAAAGGCTTTTAAATTTTTGTAAGGGAGAGTGCCTTGGAGTTCTTTCTGCTCATCTAATCTTACTGCCCCATCCAAAGAGCACCTCCAAAGAGTTTACAACTGACTCCAGGAAGCGCTCCTTCACAAACATTTTTGACAAAATCAGATTTTGTTTGTAAAAATATTGATACAGTGTTTTTTTTTTGTTTGTTTGTTTTATATCAATATGATATCACAATATTTCAGTGTATTGATATTTTGTCACACCCCTTATCTGCAGGTCTATCAAACAGGGTTATTGTTTAAGAATACTGTCTATATCTTATGACCATGACTTCATCTGGTAATGTTGCATAACAAGTCCTAAAGGAGTCATCTATTTTTCAGTCCTTAGCAGTTTCACTGGGCTCCATATGAAGTTTAAAAAAAAATGTATAACCGCTAACTAAGAGGTGTCTGATGGACTTTTTCTGTTGTTGCTGAAATAAAATCAATAAAGATGTTGCAAAGCTAACTGCATCCAAGCAAAATGATACCATTACAACATTACTCCCTCAGAAAAACATTTAGAGTTAAAGCATCGGCTAGGATACCTCAGCTTTTTTGATGAGGGAACAACCCTAGTTATATACTGTATAATACTTTAAAGTGCTTCATTTTCATTAATATGTTTTTTAACAACAGAAAGTTGAAAAGAGGATACAATAAGCAGGAGGGTGACTTAGGAATCATATGTCTGCCTCTTTAAATTAGCACCACATCAGAGGTGATGACCCAGACGGCTTCAGGCTTCACTATGATTTTAGCACCATCATCCATGGCTGTGGCAGGAAGGAGACCAGAGTGCAGGCTGGAGTTTCATACTGCTATCAGCAGTGGAGGGCTTGATATTGCCTAACCCTCCACCTTCACAGGGCCTCGACACAGTTAAAAAGGGTTAATAAAACTGTTTTTCACACCCTGCTCTCTTTTCAGGGGGTGTGTCAAATTGTTCTTTTCCAATGATTCTGTGCCTGTGAAAGAACTGGGTCACTAGCACTCTCTTCCAGGGTCTAGTGCACACGAACTGAAGCCAGATTCTGACAGAAGGTGCACTTGCATGACTGCAGTCCCTTCTAAACAACACATCATGCTCAGATTACTGAACACAGTTGAGAAGGAAAGTGAGGGATGAAGGCAGCAAGGGCTGCATGCTGCTTGTTTCTCTGTGTGGGTGGACATTAGTGTGTAATAGAGCTTCTGTGTGTCTCAGGTATCCTTTTGCAATTGCCTGCATGGTTGTGTGAGTTTAAGTGCTGTTGGCTTCAGCACCAGCAAATATATAAAGAATTTGTGCTACACTGTTTGTTAAACATGACTTGCCTCTGCTGTGAATGCAACAAAGGGTTCCCATCCCACTGCAAATAAATGAGCACAGGTCCCTAGTTATCACTGGTTATTGTTCCAATCAGGCTGGCTTTGAAAGGGAAGGCGCGCTCTCCTTTGGACAGCTCATTAAGATAACACAGAAACGTGGCTCGCCATCATCCTGGGTTTATTAAAGTGGGGCTCATTTTAGCTCCTTTGTCTCATGCAGGAACCTTTGCCTTTGTCAGCGCAATTGGAGCCAGATGGCAAAACAAAGCTGCCTGTCTGGACTGCTTAGAGAGTGATCTCATAAGACAGAGCCATTAGCTTGACTTCACAAGCTCACCGCCCACCGTATACACCTGGATCCACCAGGTGCACGGACGATGATGGGGAGAGGTGAGGGCAAGACTGGCATCAAGTTTCTGTCTCGTCATTGGAGTGCAGTCACATTCCAGTCTTACCGTTGCATCCTCTTTTTGCCAGCCTTTTCGCTGAAGCTGAGCTGTTAAGTCCTGCTAGTTGTGGGATGGCTGACTCTGCTCCTGGCTGCACAGATCTTTCTAAAACATTCATGAGGAAGGCAGGGGAGAATTAAAGTCATTGTCCCCCTTCACTCAGAGACTCTCCTTCACCTCTCAGCTTATTAAAATCACATGGTATTAACTTTGGCGTTCACTGAAAGGCTAAATAATTCAATCAGAATAAAAAAGGAGTCAAATGAATAGCTCTAATGACATTAATGCTTGAGGGAGAACTGCTCAGGACTGTGAGGGGTAGTCACTGAAGCTAGCAATGCTGAATATGCTTGCCCTGTGTGCTAATGAAAAAATTAATTCTGGACTCATAAGATCATGTTCCAACTAAGCAAAATATAACAATCACTCTAATCAGGGTTTAGAAGCCTACACAGCAGTATTTCGTCTGGGTTCACTGGCATTTTTGGAGAACAAATTATAAACACTCAGCAACTTTGAAATCCTGAATTTGAAGCAATTGCTCCGTTTTCTTGTGACGCGCTAGATGGGAACAAGGATGCCAAACTCCAGCCCTCGAGAGCCTCTGTCCTGCAGCTTTTAGATGCTTCTCTGATTAACTTGGATTAACTATTTAATGGATCCTTTAAAGATAGTTCAATTCTGCACAAGCCTGTTAATGCCCTGTTAATCTAAATCAGGAGTGTTGAACCAGGGAAACATTCAAAATCTGCAAGACAGCAGCTCTCAAGAACCAGAGTTTGACATCTGAGGATTACAAGATCAATTTTACTTGCAATGAGGAGGATGTCAGCATAACTTAGCATACCAACAGGATAAAAGCAAAGCAACGGTTCATTGCTAAGTGACCAGAACCTGCCGACCAGCAGCTCTACAGCTTCCTAATTAGCACAATAGTTTTATTTCATTTGTTTAATCTGCATAAAAACTGAAATGTACAAACGTTTGCAGTTTCATGGGGGCTACACATCTCACTTGGCCATCTTTACTTCTCCGTTTGCAATCATGCTGCCAGGCAACCAGGTGAGACTCTGTCTTCTATGGTATGTTAGTTTTAGTGTTAATTGCCAAATGTTGACATGGCATGTGACGATGCTAAATACAAACTCATACTCAAACATGTCAACCAGCCTGTGAGATGCATCTGTGAGCAGAAAAAGCCAGATATATCTGTGCTATTTTCAGAATTTCCTATTAAAGAATCAGCAAATCTAAGCAACAGGGAATAACATTTCACAGGTGGGGAGTTATCACACAATATTTTACTGTTCCAAATGTGTCAACTTTGATATATTACACCTTCTCCTAAGCTAACATGAAAATATGAAAGTGGCTGCCAATACTACAGAACACTAAGCTAAGCTCACTATCAGCAGAAGAAAAACACAAGCAATATTTCATTTCTGTGCTGTTTTTATTTCAAGTTATACTAAACTGTTATCCCCGTTTCTAACACTGTAACTGCTCACCTGCTAATCTGCACACCTGCTTTTCCCCCAATAAGTATGAAATAATTAACTTAAGTAAATAATGTATAAGTTGTCTAGAAATGTTATGCTGCATTCACAAATATACATGCATGGTCTTTATTCCTAACTATTTTGCTTGCTAAATTCTAGTAATCTTTTTACAGTTAATGATCAACTAAACATATGACAATGCCGCCTTCAAGTTTGACTTCTATCCAAATTAGAATCCAGTTGAAAGACAAGAACTTGGACTTCTTGGTGAACATTTTGATTTCAATAGGAAAACACTTTATTCACAGATGCAAACTCCTAAAAGTGAAACCCCACCTCAATGTATGGAAACATGATCTCAAGTTGTATAAGAAATCCTTACATGGGTAACAAAAAAGCCCCCAAACTTTTTTCTTTAAAAGAACTTTTTAGCCTTTTGGACTAAAACCCTCACTCTGTTTTATATGTGCTTGTTTTTGTTTTTTTGTTTTTTTCTTTTCTTTTCTATGTTTATGTGCCTAGAAAGAAAGAAAGAAAGAAAGAAAGAAAGAAAGAAAGAAAGAAAGAAAGAAAGAAAGAAAGAAAGAAAGAAAGAAAGAAAGAAAGAAAGAAAGAAAGAAAATCTTACAGTGACTTGAAAAAAGCTGCTACCTGCTAAAATGTTAGCATGTGATATTAGCATTTAACTTCCCCTACAATAGAGCTTGAGGAATCACGTGACAATTCTGAATAGCTGGGTTTCCATTACACTTTTTCGAAAAATAAAAGCGATATTTCTTAATTTTAAAAAAGTACAATTGCAATATGTAGGTGTTTCCATTGAAGTTCCAGTTTGCTGAGTTACGGCGATTTGGGGATTTTTCATACATGTGACTGATAAAACTTCCCTCATCACTCCGATTTCACAGTTAATGCTTGTAAATGATCATAATTATCATAATTAAGGAGGAATAACTGGATTCTAAGCCCCCTACGTCACGCCTGATGGAGAGTAATTGCGACAACAATGTTTCCATTGCACTAATGCGCAAAACTGCTTTATCGAAACGTCTGGATTTACGCCTCATGAAAGCGTAAAAACTTTTTTGCGATATTTGAGAGATTTTTCAAAATGTAGGTGTTTCCATTAGCGGTTTTTAATTGCAATATTCCAGGTGTAATGGAAACCCAGCTAGTGAAGCGGAACCGTGCCGCCATGTTGGTTGTACAGGTTTGACTGTCAAAGCGAGAGCAGTCGGAAGTTTTAACATTGGAGAAATAAAGAGCTAAAGAGAAGGGCCGTACAGGGATAATTTAATGTCTAGCATAAAGACTTATTTGCAGAAGTCCCAAGACGTATCTAAACTGGACCTATCTGAGCTGGATGGATCAGAGAGGGACAGTAATCTGGACCGCTCACCTCCGTCCTCCATGGAGACATGCGGCTGATGCATTGTGAATTATTTAGTCTTCACAATCAGTTTGTAACGTGGTCACATTTGCCATTTTGCACTGTTTGTGTTAGATAAGAGTTATTTTGCCTTCAGCAGTTAACTGTTGTGCTGCTAGTTAAGAAAACATGTGTGAGCTGTCACCAAAAACATGTAAGGCCTTTACTTTAACGTGGATTCAAACATTTATTTATAAGATCGAAAACAGACCAAAATAAGCTGTCAGACTCAGATGTCAGTGACATCTAGCGCTAGTCTTGGCAACAAACTTTTTTGCATAAATTTGCAAATGTACAGCAAACAAGGACGATCTTATCCAGGGTCGTAGTGTCCGGTTCATTCTCACAGCAAAGCAGCATCTTCACAGGTACACTGGTGCAACTGTAATATTGTTTACTTGTTCCTGAAAACACCGATGCCTACGCCCAGCTGTGCACGGCCGTTTGTGAAGGAAGGAACTTCATAGTGGCCACGTCATGATGATTAATTCCTCATTATTAAAACCCCTATCTGCAAGGACAGTATCACTGAGAGTAGTTTTTGAAGGATACCACAATTATCAGCCACAAACTGATCACTAGCTAGAGAACACGCTGCATGCTTTTCCTTTGGACTGCAGCTGTCAGCCATTCAGCACCTCCTGTCACTTCAGTAATTTACAATCCTTGATTTATTTTTTTATTTTTATTTTCTCACATCGGGGATCTTGAAAAAACACAATGTGCTGGCACAATCCTTTACTCAACATTATAACCCAGGATCTCCACTCACAACCAACATAGCTCTCAGCAAGTGAACATCAAACATGCCGGAACACCGGTTCGGAGGGGCGGGGCGATACGCTGTGACGACAACTAGTAGTACCCCAGAGCAGTTTCAAACTTAAGATCTTGTTTTTTTTAATACCTTTATGAAATGGTCAGTTTTGACAAGTATATTTACTGAAACACACAGCTGTTGGTAAAACTCTTAGCCTCTCTATGTTGGCTGTGTTAAGCTAGTTAGCTGCATGACAGCAGAAGATACATGAATGCTAGAAATGATGCAAGGGCTGTTACTGAAAATGCCTGCTTATTTTTCTCGACCACTCATCATAAAATTCAAATCAACTTACTCCAGTGACAACTGTATGCCTAACACATTGTAGTCAGAACTCGTTTCCAAAATCAATTTGGCTTGGCAAACAGGATCATTGGCGGGCAGGACACAGCAGCACGACGCCTGGCATCTTGTGAGTCTTCAAACTTGTGGAACTTCTTCTCATTAAATTTACAGACAAGATAAAATTCATAGCTATAGCTGTAGCTTTGGGGGTAATATATGTAAAATAGCTTATTGGCATCACAAAATTAATGAACTGGTCTCCTTTCTGCCTCTAACACTTGCAGACACATCGTAAAACAGCAACACAATTAGATGTCTGTGTTGAAGAGATTCAGTGCCTTGAGTTGGTCTCATTCTTTATCAATGTCCACTCAAACTTCAGTAAACAATTTTAACACTCAGTTAATTGTTGTGTTGGTTCCAACCATCCTGATGCCTACACTTCTTGACTGTGGGTCATTTTCCATAATTTGATATTTCTACTAGTAAATGAAAGTTTTGCATAATAAATTAAGCAAGTTTTGTCATAAAATGACACTCTTTCCAACTTCAAGCACCACAAGATTTTGAATTAAATTGAATTAGATCAGTGTTTCTTCTCCATACAACATTATATAACATATAAAATATACATAAAAGATGTAAAAATCTAGCAGGTGAATTTTCAACCATGATGGGAGGGTAAGACTTGACCAGGTGTGGATTGACAGACCTGTCTTTTGACTCCTCTTCTTCCAGCACCTTGGCCTCTTCAGCTGTGGGAAGACAGAGGAGCCATTATCAGCAGGGGCCACAGTACAAAGGCAGCCGCCCAATGTCGTCACTTCATCAAAAGTCTATGGTGAGCCCATCCTTCGCAGCTCAAAGGACAAGCTTTGATGAGAGAGCTATATGACGATGACGCTCCACACAATGGTACACCGCAGCGCATCACACACACAGACACACGCAGAGCCGTATCCACCCTTTAACCTCCTATCCAGCCCTTTCACAAAGACAGTAATCACATTAGGCTTTAGCTGCAGGCTTTCTGAAAACCCACTGTCAACAGAGTTAGAGAGGCAACCCAGTGATGGCTGTCACACTTATACACACAGGGCATGCATGTGCATATGCGCACACACACAAACAGGCCAAAAATAGCCTGCAACAGGGTATCCAAGTGGTGGAGACGTATGCTGTGACATGATTCACGTCTCAAACAGGGACAATCTGCAGTTTAGTGTCTGTTACATTAAACTCAACTAATAATTGAACAAAACTAAATGTTGAGGCAACACAGTTCATATGTTTATATTCCAGCAAGTAAGCATGATTTTCCTAGACTCTGACAGTGGAGAATATAATCCTCTGGGGAAATTAAGGGAAAAATCCTTATTATTACAGCAGCAGCAGCAGAATGTGCTGTGATTCAACATTCAAACTGTCTGTGTATGAATACAAGTCTAACCACACCACGTTCCTTACTTTGTTCCCCATTTCTTCTTACTGCTTCTTTGTAAATCAAGTTTTATAGAAGCACATTTTACCATATCAAACACTACATACATTATGTCTGCAAAATTATTTTGATCCTTGGGTGGATTTAGTCTCTCAGTTATCTTTGAAAATTGTTAGCAACTTTGAGCTCAACATCAAGTTTACCTGATACCTGTACATTGTTGAGTAAAAGAAATCCATAAAAACACCTTGATAAAATGTCACACACACTACTTCATGTCCTCAGAGCTGCAGTGTAAAAATCAACACAGATGTGTGAGGCCTTTTCCACTTCACCAGCCATCCTACAGACGTGGCATCGCTGCAACGACCTCGGGGGACGAGTCTTTGATAGGAGAGTGAGGCTCATTTAAAAGGCACCTTAGAGTCAGAGTAAAGATGAGGGCATCCACAGACGAGTGAGTGAGAGCTGTCTCGCTTGTGCAATGAGTGTTACAATTTCATAAGCCTACTTGCTGCATTCACAGTGTGTGGCAGAAAGAAAGCGGGCGGTTATGGCTTAAGTGCAAAAGCTGGACAAAACGCATAAAAGACGGAAGGAGTCAAGGGACAGAAACAGCTGCTCACTGAAGCCAGAAGAGTTTTACTGCTCCGTGACATCCTGCCTCCTGTCTCTATTTTCCATTCTTTTCTTTTTTTCTTTTATTAACTCAGAAGTGATGCAATTGTACTGAGACATCATGAGCAATTCACATGAAAGAAAACTGCCCCAGTTTGTACTCTTTGTCGCTACAAATACACTGATTTCTGGCCTAATTGATTAATGCTTGTGCCCTGGAAACAGTTCAGCTTTCTTCTTTCTAAAACCTTTATGCATATAGAGACACGAGTCAAACTGAACTCTGCTTTTGTGGTGCACGGTCTTTAATTAAATTTGGTTTTGTTTTGAGTATCAAATATTTCTGACAAAAACTAAGTGATACTGTTCATTTACAAAACAGCTTTCTTCGTTGGTAATTTGGTCAGGGATTTGATCAAGCTCTTTAGAAGTGGTCTACACACTCGTGGGGTGAAATAAATCTTTAATAGGTCTGTTATTTGTGCATGTGAGTCAAATGCACACAGAATTGATCAATGATAGCTTTTGGCCTGGGGTAAGCCTTTTTTACCTGAAGGTTAACCTCTCTGAAACATTTGTAGCACAGTGGTAAAAGCCCACAGGGGAAACGCTGCCTCCCTCGTGACTTCCTTCGCTCACACAGGGGATATCTGTCCCACGTCCAGTCCACATGATCCCTGGAGACGGTCTGATTAAATCACATGCTTGTCTGAATGTAAGAGCAGCTTTGGAGAAATGGATCGCTGGCTCTGGATTGGTCATTGAGAGCATACTGTATTTTAAAAACATATATATCATTATGAAAACAAGGCAATAAAAGAGGAATAAAGAAGAAAAACAATATCTTAGTGAACTGAGCCATGCTGATGCTGGGATACAACATCAGCTCTGGATCTGAGCTTTCGCTTCCGACTGCAATACCACAAGCTGCTCTGCTGTTATGATACACATCACTTACATTAAAACAGGGAAGACAAATGACTTACTCCCTTTTCCACTTTTACTGACCCTTCTACCCCCACTATCCCGGCACAGTGAAGAGAGTCAACTTCAATCTGACCACTCCTGAGAACACCATTAAAAGATAAGACAGCCACAGTTAGGTTGCACATCCCTGCTTCTTGCACCCCCAGCAGCCCTGGACATATGCATAAAACCCTATTTTAAGCCCTGTTTCTGTATTCATATACTATCACTCTATCAGCAGCTTAATAGTCTTCATGATATGTGAAGAAACCGGCATTCTCAGTGTTCACATTTATGCTTAGAAAACCCCAAAGACTCCGGAAGCGTTGCTTGCAGGGGACAAAGTAAGATTTAACATTTCAATAAAGCAGATAGTGGATGACCACATAATGAATCCCGCCTTCAGTGTTAGGGCTGCAGGCGAGACAAGCACCTCCTCATCGAGCCCACTGAAGAAAAGGGTCCCACAATCCTCCAAGCCCTTTGCCCGTGGGAGGAACTGCATTATATTTCTCTCTTTCCATTTCATTTGATTTCATATGTTCCATGCAGCTATTTACTCTTTCCTCTGAGTCTGTGTCACTTCCATATTTATTTTTAAACCTCTGGGCCCTGGTGCAGACTCAAGCTGACCTTTATTTAAATGTCTCCTCCACTCTGAGCAGATCTCATTACAGCAGAGCTGGTGGCTTTGCACTATCTATCTCATTTCAAACTTTCTCTTTTTGCACTTGAGGCGATACTCAGCTATTAATTTTGTTTGTCCCTCTCTTCAGTATCATTATGCCTGTAAAACCCTGTCTGGGTGTGGCCAAGACACAGCTTCAGAGGGACTTGTTTTCAGATGTCAAACAGCCACAGAGATCTTAATATTTCATAATATGAAAGTTTTATTTTCACGAAATAAGTGATCACAAGGTTTACAGGAAATTAAAGAATAACTTTCTTTTTTTCCAACCTGGACCTTATTTCTAGGAGTTTCTATGTGCATTTATTCACCGGTAAAAATTTCTGTATCAGTTTGACTCCTTCGGGCAACATTTAGATTAAGTCACCCTCCGGCGGCGTGCATCCATAGGAGAGACGGGGCAGCCTCACTATAAGGCATTATCTGCAGCAAAACTCCTTCATTTCTGATACTTTAAATGGACAGACGAATGAACGAGTACTATTGACCTGTGAGTTCAGAGTTAGCTCCTGGCCAGTTACTGCCCCCACCCCCATGCGCACCACCACAGTACAGTTGAAGAG